>JAECUM010039740.1:0-30245 GCA_016617855.1 Megalonaias nervosa | reverse complement strand
ATATATATATATATATATATAATGTTAAAATTGCGAGATATTGCTAAAAAAGAACATTATCAAATCAGAAAAAAAATTGCTTCAGCATTTTCAGGTAATGATAATAGTTACAAATTTGATAATCAAAATGTTTAGCAAATTTTAACTCCAAAAATTTATTTAATCTTTTGCAACCTGTTATATCAGAAGAACTTGCGGCTCATAAAAGTATCAAACTTATAGTCCAATATCATATGATTTTATCAAAGTTACACGCAGTTGAGGATGTACTTGATGTAATTTTTGAAAGAAAAGGTTTTGACAGCGAAATTTCGGAACCATATTTAACAGCTAAATCGAGAAAAATATTAACTGGAAGAGACATTGCCATGGTCGCCGATGAAATACATCAAGAAATAAACAAAAAATTAAAAGAATTTACTGCATCAGGGTCGGGTTGGAAATTTGAAATTGTAAAAGAAGTTTTATTTCACACAGCAAAATATAACATACTTCGCGGTAGTTTGTACGTCGATCTCCCTCAAAAAATTAAAAACAAATAAATGCTGTATAAATGTCAAAAACAATGATAACAGATGTTTCCAGTGGTCTATTCTTTCTGCGATGTTTCTAGAAGAAACAAAATGCTGATCGTGTTAACAAGTATTTTCCGTATAAAGACGAATTAAATTTTAATGGCATTGACTTTCCAGTAGGGGAAAATCATATACCAAAGTTTGAAAAACAAAACAGTACCTCAGTAAATGTTTTCGGACTAGATGAGAAAGAAAATGTTTACCCGAGATATATCTCAGAAAATGCTACACAAGACACAATAAATTTATTATTTTATCAGGGACATTATTGTTAGATAAAAAACTTTAACGGCTTAGTTGGCAGACAGTATAGTAAAAATAAAAGTAAAAAATATTTCTGCTACCGTTGTTTACAAGGTTTTTTTAAAGAAGAAAGACTGAAAGTTCATCTCAAATACTGTGTCAATATTCAAAAAATAACTATGCCTAAAGAAAAAGAAAAAATATTAAAATTTAAAAATTATGATCATAAACTAAATATTCCTTTTGTTATTTACGCTGATTTTGAGTGTCTACTCGTTCCTGTGGTTGGAGCAGAAAATAATCCAAATAAATCAAGTACTAGAAAAATACAACAACATATTCCTTGCGGAGTAGCTTATAAAGTAGTTTGTTGCGCTAACGATACATTTTCAACTCCGATAAAGTTATATAGAGGTGAAAATCCTGCCGTATGGCTATTAAAAAATTTAATAGACGAAGTTAATAAAATTTCTAACAGATTATTTAAAACAGCTCCGATGAAAATAACGTCTAAACAACAACTCGATTTCGATGAGGCAGCTAATTGTCATATTTGTGAAAAGTTGCTGGTAGACTCCAACGGAGCCCGTGATAAGGCGCGAGATCATTGTCATTTAACCGGCCAATATCGTGGAGCAGCTCATAACAGTTGTAATTTAAAATTTCATGCTCCAGATTTTATTCCTGTAGTTTTACATAACTTTCGTGGCTATGACAGTCATATCATTGTAGAAGCTTTTGGTGAAAAAAATATTAAAGCTAAACTAAGATTAAATAATACAATAAAATGTATTCCAAATAATTTTGAAAAGTATATGTCAGTGACGCTCGGTAAATTACGTTTCATTGACAGTCTGCAATTTATGGCGGCATCATTAGATGGGCTTGTAAAAGGTTGCAGTAGTTTCGCTAACTTAAAAAGTTGCTTTGGTGAAAACTATATCGATCTAACAAAAAAAGGTATCTTTCCGTACGAGTATCTCGTTGATTGGAGCAGATTTAATGAAATTTCTCTTTCCGATAAAAACGAAAATATCACAGATGACGAATACAAATATGCACAAGATATTTCGAATAAATTTAGTTGTAAAACATTTGGTGATTATCACGATTTATATTTGAAAACAGATGTATTATTACTAGCAGATGTTTTTGAAAGTTTTCGTCAAGTTAGTCATAAAAGTTATGGATTAGACCCCTGTTGGTATTATTCCTCACCTGGATTGTCATGGGACGCTCTGTTAAAAACGAGTAAGATAGAATTAGATCTCTTACAGATGTTGATATGTTTAACTATATTGAAAAAGGTATCAGAGGAGGAATTAGCGTTATAACAAAAAAATATGCAGCTGCTAATAACAAATATCTGAAAAATTATGATAAAAATCTCCCGTCCAATTATATTATTTATCTGGACACTAATAATTTGTATGAATATGCGATGTCAGAGCCAATGCCGTATAGTGGATTTCATTGGATAACTCCAGATCAATTTCTTAGTGAAACTGAAAAAGATTTACCTAGAAAAATTAATAATGATATTTCAGATATTTCATATTTTGTTGAAGTTGATCTAGATTATCCTAGTTCGTTACATGATCTACATAACGATTATCCGTTTTGCGCAGAGTCCATTATGATTAATTATAGTTTATTATCACGTGAACAACGAGCAACGACAACAGCAAAAAATTCGATTGTTAATAAGTTAGTTCCAAATTTATTAAATAAAAGAAATTACGTTATGCATTACAAAAATTTTAAACAAGCAGTAGATGCTGGACTAATTCTGAGAAAAGTCCATCGCGTGCTAAAGTTTAATCAGTCGAGGTGGATGGCAGATTACATTGACTTAAATACGAAACGTCGTGCTGTGGCTAAAACCGAATTTGAGAAAAACTTTTTCAAATTAATGAATAACTCGGTGTTTGGAAAGACGATGGAAAATATTCGAAAGCGAGTCAATATTGAAATTGTTAATGACATAAATCGCAGAAATAAATTAGTTAACGATGATGGTTTTGTTAGTATGAAAATATTTAATGAAAATCTTGTTGCAATACAACGACGCAAGACAAATTTAAAGTTAAATAAACCGATTTATGTTGGTGCAGCTGTACTTGATATATCAAAGTGGCTGATGTACGATTTTCACTATAATTTTGCCAAAAAGCAGTGGCCAGATTCGGAGTTGCTATTTACTGATACAGATTCGCTAGTTTATAATATAAAATGTGAAGATGTCTATCAAGATATTTACAATAATAAAAATCTATTTGATTTATCAGATTATCCAGCATGTAGTGGATTTCAAGATAATTCGAATAAGAAAGTTATTGGAAAAATGAACGATCAATTTATGTTTATGCCAGTTAGGGAATTTGTTGGACTAAAGAGGAAAATGTATGCTGTCATATTAGATGACAATAAACTTACAAAAAAAAGCAAAAGGTATTCCTCGAGGATATGTGGAAAAGATGATGAATTTTAACGATTTTAAAGCAGCACTAAACAATAGCGTCAGTTTTATCAAAACAAATGTTATCAGAACAAATCTTCACAAACTTGAATCGGATACAATTATAAAATGGGGACTAAGTAATTTTGATGATCAAAGGTATTGCAGGGACGGAATTAATACACTAGCACTTGGACATTATGCAAGTAATTTTGTCTAAACATCAGAAATAATGTTTGAAAATTTAACATTAGTCGATGGAGTTAATAGCAAAATCAAAAAAATAACGGTCAATAACCAGCAATTATCATTTGAATTTAACGATGAAATTTCAGGTATTTGTTTTAGTAAATTTGACAGAATCAAACTCTCCCTTATCAAATCAGACGATAGCAAATATTTTAATTATCTCAAAAGTTTGCGAGACGAGCTTGCACTAAAATATGACAATTTTCATGATCCGATCAGCCAACAACAGTATACAAAAATTAACATAGACTTAGACAGGTCGAAGGTTTTTGTAAAAGGTAGTAAATATCTTCTCAGTAAGATAGCGATGAAAGAACTGTTTGAATGTCGTCGAAAGTATTCGGTAGAATTAAATTTTATTTGTATAATCATGACAGTACATTGTACTTACTAGCAAGTGTTTGATGTTCTAGTGATAGGCGATGAAATTCTTTAAAAAAATTAGATATAACTGGCTTTCTTCCTTGTATTTTTGTTTACGAGATACGTTTCATCATTTTTTACGATAAAATGTTTGATCTATAGAAACAGATAAAAGTGTGTCAAACCCCCATTCACATACTACTTCCCCTTCTCTAAAAATATATAGAAAAATGTTTTCAAAATCGTGTACGAGTAAATGATAAAATACTTTGGTTTTCTATGATGAAAAATAAATTGCGGTCTTAGATACTAAGAAAGCTTTGTATTCCTTGCACAACTAACTCTTTGCCATTGCAATAGTCTTGTGAATAAAAGTCAATCAGAGCGTCATAATATATTGCTATATACAGATTTGGTTTCCCTGGAGATTAAATGCATTAATGATGCCGTCATAGGCCCACACGGAATTTCCATAATAACTAATCATGTAATCATTCTGAAAGGTTAAAGATAGGGAATTTCCAATGGATTTTTTAGAATATAACGCCGAAATCAGGTCAAAGATAGGTAATTTGCAATGGATTTTCCTAAAATATAACGCCCACTCCAAATCAAGGTTAAAGATAGGTAATTTCCAATGGATTTTTCTTAAAACGCCTACTGAAATCAAGGTCAAAGATATTTGCAATGGATTTTCCCAGAATAACGATATAAAAGGCAGTTAGAATTTTCTTCATGACCATTCTGCTAGAGGATTTTATGCACGTGAACAGGTGAGTGAAAATATTTTTCTAACATATTTTCAACAAAATGTTACTATAGAAAGTTTTGGAGGGGTAGGGGGTCCTGGAGAGTGGAACCTTGTTTATGTAATTTTTAGTTTAGAAATGTTATTGTCAAATAAAACATCAACCATGTTGTCGATGAATAACATTGGATCAGTTGTCCAACCCGCTATTCGCTCATCGTTTTCGCTAGCAAACAACCATACTGATCCGTACTTACTCGATAAATGATAACCAACTTTTTTTAATACAATCGCTTATTATATTAGGTGCTATCCCAGTATATCTTGAGGTTCATTTGAATGAATTAAATCTTTTAAAAAATCTGTTTGTTAGATTAAATCCGACGCTACTAATTGACTCTTTGTAATAGGACATTTTATATAATATTTCATTGTTTAAATAGAAATAAATCTAAGGTTCGGGAACTTCTTTCCACCTCTCCAAATATGGGAGGGGGAGGGGGGTTTCTGAGATAGAATCCCTTTTGATATAGGATCATCATCTTCTTATACTACTTATGATACACAAAATCACCCACCCAGTTATAAATCACATGAAAGGGAGAGACGAATTAGTTACAAAGCACATTGCTTCATAAAAAGTTACATTATCATTTGACCTTTTTGTTATAAAAGTACAGGTCTCATCTTTCATTATTTATGGAATTGATTACTTTTGACAAATGTAATTCAGATCATAGTGTTTAAAATAATTCTGAGCTCATAGAAAGAAATGAACGTATTACTTCCTGAATAAGCTACAGGTGACAATATGACTGGTCGAATAGGTATAATGTTGTTACTTAAACGCAGGGCCAGACAAGGGGGAGGGGGCAACCGGGGATATATACCCGAGGCCGGGGCCCTCTAAGGGGGCCCGGGCCAAGCAAAACTTTTTAATTTTATAAAAGAAAAATTTTGTTTGAACAAGAACTAGGATAACCCCGGGTGTTTCTTACCCTAGGGCTCGTGATCGCTCTCTACCGCCCTACCAAAACGTGTGCAGATGAAAACATCTACTGATCGGTCTTGTGGCATACTGAATTGTAGGATAATTAACCTCCTTCCATAACATTCTTCTTCGTCTTTTCTTCTTCTACCTATTCCTTTATTTTTTCTTCTTCGTATAAGTTGTTGTTGTTGTTGTAGGGTTCAACGCCTTTTTCAGCACAAGATAGTCTATACATGGCAGCCAGTATAAATGGTGGAGGAAGAACCCCGGAAAATCGCGGAAAGAACCACCGACCCACAAGAAGCTACTGCAAGTTGTGTCACATACCCACAATGGCCACGCAGATAGAGGTGAGATGGCAATGATCCGTAATGGTGAGCGCTTTAGACCACTCGGCCACTCCTGACGCCTCTCTTCGTATTAGTAAAAGTAGTAGCAGTAGTAGTCGCAGCAGTAGTAGTGGTTCTAGTAGTAACAGTAGTAGTAGCAGAAGTTGTCGAAGTAACAACAGTAGTAGTAGTAGTAGCGGTAATAGTAGCAGCAGTGTTATTACTATTAGCAGTAATAGCAATAATAATAGTAGTAGTAGTAGTAGAGCAATAGTAATAGTAGTATCAGTATTAGCATAAGTAGCAGTAATAATAATAATAATAATAATAATAATAATAATAATAATAATATTATTATTATTATTATTATTATTATTATTATTATTATTATTATTATTATTATTGTTAGCAGTAACAGTAGTATCAGTAGTAGTAGTAATAGTTGCAGTAGTAGTTGTAGCAGTATAATGTAATAGTAGTAGTAGTAGCAGTATTATTATCATTATCAATATTCTTAGTAGTATTAGCAATAGCAGTATCAGTAGTAGCATTATTATTATTATTATTATTATTATTATTATTATTATTATTATTATTATTATTAGCATTATTAGCAGTAGTAATAGTAGTAGCAGTATTAGTAGCAGTAGTAACATTGTAAGGGTGCAAATTTCTTTCGATCTATGAAGAACACATTAAGTTGGACGGGTGAACGATTAATTAAATTTATGGGGACTGGCGCCTGTTTAAATCGCCGTAATGCACTGACTGGCAAATTTCACTGTCATGGAAGCAGTGGTTCTTAATTAAACCTTCGTTTATTTAACTGAAAAGGATAGGGGTTAACTTCCGATCTGTATCGAAGTTGTCCGTTTGAAATTTTCCAAGAATCAGTATTTGGTAATCTGAGATTGTCAGACGGACTGCATTTTTAAAGCCTAGTCGGGGGGAATATATTTAATTCGGATTGGTTACGCTGAATAAGGGGGCGTGATTCCACATGAAAACTCTCGGTTTAAATGTGCCTATCGCAACACGTTTAATCAGTCGACACCATTTTCTGCAAGGGAAAACAAAGGTAGAGGACTCCGGGTCGAATTTAAAAGAAATTCACTCGTAATTAGGATCCAAGGGATCGGATGTCTGGAAAATCTACGAAAACAATTCTAGCGGTAAAAGCTTGAAGACACAAGGTATTTTGCGTCAGTCTCGCTTAATTTCTTGATATCCATATGATGATTTGTTTGATTTATTTGCTTATATTTGCATGATTTATTTGGTTAGATTGGTAGATCAATTTTCTTGATATGAATACAACTGTGCGAGTTCATCTATATGAATCCGTACAATGATATTCTTTATATAAGTTTGATGAATCGTTTGAACGTATAGTCTCGTTTGTTATAGGTAAATATGTATCTAGAATTTTATACCTTACTTTAGTGATATGAGGTACGAGAATCCGTGTAAATTCTCCGATTTAGACAATGTCACATCTGATAAAGACTTGAGTGCATATTGACTGAAATTAACGTGTTAAACCATGTGAAATTAATGTGTTAAACCATGTAGTGAGGTTTCATATATGCTAGAGACTTGAATATGTGTATTTGCTATTAATACCGCAGTTGAATCATGGAAGGAATTTCATTCATTCATTTGTGTAATTAAGTCGGGACCGGAACTGATGTCTCGGGGTGTTGTTACTGTAAGCCAGTTGGAATAGCCGTTAGGAAGTACATTAATCTTAGGGAACTAGGTTTGTTTATGGTCTGCCGTGTTTAGTTAGACCAGATGGCCGTTGGTATCCGTTTGAATTCCGATAGAACTTATCTGAAATTAGCGAGAGGAGAAAGTAATGATCTCTTCCCAGTAGGGCACCTAACAGAATACTCAGGTTGCCACTTTGTTTACTTTTGCAAGGTGAGATAGCTCCACGTGATGTACCACTGACGTATCCACGTGACGTATCCAAGGGAAGTATCCACGTGACGTATCACGTACTTACAAAACCAAAGTGACCACACAAAGTTGGAGGCCGAAAGAGGCGGGACACCTGAAAATTTGGAAAAAGGGAAAAGTGGAAAGGACCCAGACTTCCAGGCACAAGGAAGTCAAAAGAACAGTCGCAGCGAATTTGGACTGAACCAGAACCATCAGGTTATGAATATGTACAAGGCAGTGATTTCGATCTTTTCACTTGATTTGACGATGAATTATTTCTATCGCTTAACAGACCGGCTATTTGTATAAGCATATTTGTATTTGAAATTCGTTGAATAACTTAAATCAAAAAGTGTATCTTTCTAATGTATTGCATTATCAAAATTATTTATGATTTTATTGTTTATGACTTGTTGATTAAGTTTTATGGTTTGTACATGTATGGGGGCTCGTGTGATTCTGTTTTATATATCTGCTCAGATCTTTATCTATTCCATCTTTAAGTTTCACACTTTATATTGATATTTACTCGTTCAGGGCAAATTACACCGTCGGCCATCACCCATTAGATAACGATAACCAAAACCTAACAACCCACCATAACAAATCTGGGGGAGTTTGCAACAAGCATGATTTTTATTATTATTATTATTATTATTATTATTATTATTATTATTATTAGCAGTAGTGGTGGTGGTAGCATTATTATTATTGTTATTTTAATTATTATTAGCAGTAGAAGTAGTAGCATTATTATTATTATTATTATTATTATTATTATTATTATTATTATTATTATTGTTATTATTAGCAGTAGTAGTAGTAGTAGCAATAGTAGTAGTAGCATTATTATTATTATTAGCAGTAGTAGTAGTAGCAGTAGTAGCATTATTATTATTATTAGCAGTAGTAGTAGTAGTAGCAGTAGTAGCATTATTATTATTATTAGCAGTAGTAGTAGTAGCAGTAGTAGTAGTAGCATTATTATTATTATCATTATTATTATTATTATTATCAGTAGCAGTAGTAGTAGTAGTAGTAGTAGCAGTAGTAGCATTATTATTATCATTATAATTATTGTTAGCAGTAGTAGTAGTAGTAGTAGTAGTAGTAGTAGTAGCATTATTATTATCATTATAATTATTGTTAGCAGTAGTAGTAGTAGTAGTAGTAGTAGTAGTAGCAGTAGTAGCATTATTATGATTAGTAGTAGTAGTAGTAGCAGTAGTAGTAGTAGCATTATTATTATTATCATTATTATTATTATTATCAGTAGCAGTAGTAGTAGTAGTAGTAGTAGCAGTAGTAGCATTATTATTATCATTATAATTATTGTTAGCAGTAGTAGTAGTAGTAGTAGTAGTAGTAGTAGTAGCAGTAGTAGCATTATTATAATTAGTAGTAGTAGTAGCAGTAGTAGTAGCATTAATATTAGTAGTAGTAGCAGTAGTAGCATTATTATTATAATTATTATTAGCAGTAGCAGCAGTAGTAGTAGTAGCAGTAGTAGCATTATTATTATTATTAGTAGTAGTAGTAGTAGTAGCATTAGTAGTAGTAGCATTAGTAGTAGTAGTAGTAGTAGTAGCATTATTATCATTATTATTAGTAGTAGTAGTAGCAGTAGTAGTAGCATTATTATTATTAGTAATAGCAGTAGTAGCATTATTATTATTATAATTATTATTAGCAGTAGTAGCAGTAGTAGTAGTAGCAGTAGTATTATTATTAGTAGTAGTATTAGCAGTAGTAGCATTATTATTATCATTATTAGTAGTAGTAGTAGCAGTAGTATTATTATTATTAGTAGTAGTAGCAGTAGTAGCAGTAGTAGTAGTAGCATTAGTAGTAGTAGTAGTAGCAGTAGTAGCATTATTATTAGTAGTAGTAGTAGTAGTAGCAGTAGTAGCATTATTATTAGTAGTAGTAGTAGTAATAGTAGTAGTAGTAGCATTATTATTATTTGTAGTAGTAGTAATAGTAGCAGTAGTAGTAGTAGCATTATTATTATTTGTAGTAGTAGTAATAGTAGCAGTAGTAGTAGTAGCATTATTATTATTTGTAGTAGTAGCAGTAGTAGTAATAGTAGCATTATTATTATTATTATTATTATTATTTTTATTATTAGTAGTAGTAGTAGCAGTGGTAGTAGCAGTAGTAGCATTAGTAGTAGTAGTAGTAGTAGTAGTAGTAGCATTATTATCATTAGTAGTAGTAGTAGTAGTATCAGTAGTAGCATTATTATTATTATTAGTAGTAGTAGTAGCAATAGTAGTAGTAGTAGTAGCATTATTTTTATTAGTAGTAATAGTAGTAGCTGTAATAGTATCATTATTATTAGTAGCAGTAGTAGTAGCAGCAGTAGTAGTGGTAGCAGTAGTATTAGTATTATTGGTAGTAGTAGCGGTAGTATTAGCAGTGCTAGAAACAGTAGAAGTAGCAGTAGTAGGAGTAGTAGTAGTAGTAGTAGTAGTAGTAGTAGTAGTAGTAGTAGTAGTAGTTCTTTTGCTGGTAATAGTACCTGTGTGGTGTAACATAATAATAACACCTTGTTGAAGAGTGTATCTAGAAAGAAAGGCACAGCAGCTTGGTGATAAATTAGTACTTATTGTCATTTCAACAGTCTAGACGAGGAGTGTTGTGACCCGAGTTTCTCTAGCAGAAAGATTATTTTTAAAGAAAAAAAAATATTGATTTTAATGTATTAAAAAATGTATATCCTGTTAGGAAAGCGTATTCTCCACTGTAACATGTTATACAGTAACAATTAGGAAAGGCTTCCTGTAGGACACTATATTTCACATAGGAATAGAAGTAATATGAAAATGGAGCCTTTAGATTTTGGTTACTGATCAGGATCAAAGCCTGTATTCCATCACACCACACGCTAGTGTATTATTTAATTGCGCGCCCGAGACTGCGGTAAGCCTCACTCGAGAGAATCCCTTATTTATCGACTCCTAGCGAAATTACCATGAGATGCCACAGTTAGATAATTTTCACTGCCTGTAAATCAGTTAACTGTTTTGGGTAACCCCGGTTTCGTATTTGTTCGCGAAGACGTCGGTGGTTTTCCATTTCTACCAATACATCTCAAACTTTGCAGAGGGTAATGGCTTTATCTTTGATAGCTGTTGAGTATAGTTGCTAATTGTATTGAGATTGCTTTGGACGATCGCCTAAAGTTCTGCAAAAAGTTTAGTCTCTAACTGAATTGTTGATTGCTTTTTGTTCCTTTGACTGCACCGCCGTTCTCGATATTCCACCGATACCTGCTTTTTTATCAAAGAAAATTCAATACAATCCAGAGGACGATGCGCGATTTTGCGGCCATGATACGTACAATACATTTAGTAGATGGTGATATATCGCGTTTCCTCAGGCCATGATAAATAAACAGACTCTTCTTCACAAAGCTCACCGAATATGTGAGGTCCCTGCTTGGATAAAAATTTCTTCAAAATGTCATTAGACCAAAGTACACCTAATGTTCCGTTATTAGTTTTGACACTAAATCATATAGGATTTGTTTTCATTGTTTGATTCGAAAATGTTTAATGACTAGTCACGCTTTCTCTTATATATGTTAGATATGGTATCTGGTTCTTTATCTTCTTTATATAATATTGTGAGCGACCTCTTCTTCCTGTCTGCTAGGGAGAGTTCATTGAAGAAGTTCCACTCAAAAGTAAAGTCAACAAAAATGTTTAATGAGAGTAACACAACTGAGAAACTGTAAAACTGTCATCAGTACAAAAAAAATATTCACTTGGATACGACAAACATACTCCTGCAGGGAAACACTCGTTCCTTGCACTCTTGTATTGTAACAATTAGATACTGACGTTAATTTTCGATGGCTTTTTGCTGGACCATTTCAATAAAATGTCTCAGAACATAATAGTCTATTTCAATGTTAAATAAATGAAATAATGATTGCAACTCAAAGAGTGATCGCAACAGACGAGAGTTAAAGATTTGCTTTATATTCGTTTAACCCAATGTACCAATGTGGTGGGAGATAACTGCACGACATTTTGGAAGATTAATTTAGTTACTCAAGCATTTCCTACGTAATTATCAAAATGCTTGCCTCGGCATACTGTTAAAAATACCGACGTTCAAATGTTCCTAGTATTGCTTATTTTACTAGCTTTTCAGCTAAATAATATCCAAATAATTCAGAGTATTATTATTATTTTGCCAGTCCTAGATTATTATCATCATCATCATCATCATCATTATTATTATTATTATTATTATTATTATTATTATTATTATATGTTATGACCTTAAAGGGGTGTTGGACTTCAAAATTCACAGGTGTTACTTCCAGTTTTGAACTTGAAGGCGCTCTGCAGTTATCTGGCAAGTACTGTCTTCCACTCCAATACATAACCTTAGGTTTTTAACTACATTACAGTACTGAGCCAGTCAGAACTGGCAGACCGAATCCGCCAACGAATGAGATGCGGCAAACTGGCAAACCTCATTCTAGCGCAATTCTTACGGTATCAACCACATGTGAATAAGGTTCCATATATTTCAGCATATAAAACATTCTCACATCTTATATCTTACTGTGTACAAAACTCTGAGACGAAAACTATATCCTGATTTGTCTATATAGTTTTCAGTAGCAGAACAGCAGTTCTCGAATGGATAAACTGTGGCAAACCAATGACAGGGTATAATGGTACTAAAAGAATTGCGGTTGCTAGGGAGATTGCAACTATTCACAAAACAAATTGTATTACTCAAAAATATAACAGTTTTTATATAAAGTCAGCATATATCAGACATTACATTCGGCAATAAGTTGAATGTGACTTCATCTGGGTGTAAATGTATATGAATCACATACATGAAATATCGAGCCATCGAGGTCATGGGTCACAAACGAACAAACATGGCTTCCATACGAACTTGACATGATCAACAACATGAAATTTGATATTTAATACGTGATGTTCCCATCAAGCAACCGCATAATTGAGACAACACATTTGGTATTAAATGGAGTAATGCAGGCATATAATTTGTGCAAGAAACGGTGCCGAATGTTAAATGTCAAACATTGACAAGCCAAGTGCGATATAATGATCAACATGGTAATAGCTAAAACTTATTGACAGAGATTTCCTACAGGCATAATAAACGTGGGATTAGTCAACTAGTAATTCAGTATTATTTGACTCCCTGGACCACAGGAAGTCTGAGAACATGAACATGAAGTGGCGCTTTATCGAAAATAGGGAGAAGCTATACGTTAAAATTCATGTAACCACAGAGCAGCTAATTCGCCACAACTACATGCTCTTGCACTGCCCAAGGTCCAATGAGCTAAACATATAGCACTAATATATTAAAAGAAACATCTCTGATAACATTTGGAGATTTCACAAAATGTAGTAAATATCCGCCCCAAACCCATTATGGTACACAGCTGGTTAACCCTGAGTCTATGACAATATGTATATGCAGCAGTAATTATCATCTATAAATTGTTTTCACAAAAAGGAAACAGTATCTGCTGAATATATTATATTCAGGATAGTCGCGATCAATATAATATATTCTCACACAAAGCAAACAATATCCGTAAAAAAATTATATGCAGTATAGCTGCAATCAATATAATATATTCACACGCAAAAGTAATGTCAACAAAATATATTATAGTATAGTCGCGATCAGTATTCATATTGCTGTAGCAGTGTAATGGACTGATTCAGACGTTTCATGGTAATTTCGCTTATAATTAACAGCTCTGGGATTCTCTCGCGCGAGGCTGACGTGTATTGCGAGGGTAATGTCATCGGGTATAGAAGGCTTTGACACAGACCAGTAACCGAAATCTAAACTCCCCATATCTAAACTAAACCATACTACTATGACACTCTGATATCTCTAACGTAATAAAGTTTTAAATAAATTAAAAAAATTAAAGGGTAGCCCTGCAGGAAAATTACATGGTAGCCCGGCGGCTACCAGACAAAATTATATAGAACAATTCATATCTTAATAGTAGTCCATGAGTTTACCAATGCATGGTAGCCCTGACCCTACAAATCTAGTAGGTTCCGGGTTCCAGCTACAGGATTTGTAAGATTGTAATATCATATATACCTTTATAAATCCCAAACTGAATCTTGTCACTATAGCCGCTATAGCCGCTTCCGGAAACAAGTAATACTCGTGTCTCAGTATCTACTGATGCAGGCGAGACAAGGTCCCCACATCGGCTTAGAGAGGACGCAAACAAAATTGAATTATGAATTCGTAAAGGATGTTCGAAATCGGTTGCATTTCGCCTCCAGTCTGCTAAGTCAACTCTGTCGCACTTTAGTTTAACTTTCAAAACGCATCAATTCCAACAGACATCTACTCATTTCAAAAATTAGTCATATTGATATTCCCAACGCCTGGACAAATTCATTCGATTCAATGATTTAATAATTTAGTACATGAAGGACGTTTATACGTGTTCACGTTATTTCGTGCAATAAGTATAATATCATATAGCAACTGTTAAATTCAGATGCATGTGAAAATATCTGACATATGTGAATCGAAATGTAAGGTATAAAGAAACACGCATACACACCACAGTTAGGCACGTTATAGGTCATAAAGTTATACACCAGATCCACATACTCAATATCCAGTACTCACGGAGAAGACTCTCTCTCTCTCTCTCTCTCACACACACACACACACACACACACACACACACACACACACACACACATCATAACAGCTGTTGAAATCTTTTCATACTCAGACCAATACACACGTATTCACATCACAGATAAACGTGGAATATTACTGCTCTTCTCTGATACAGTTCACTTATCAACATTGCTTATCAACGTGTTTAAAGTACACTCTAACCACTTTTCGAAATCTTGATTCAAAATCAATAAAATGACCATATTTTCTTTAGTAAGGCTCCAGTGGTACACCTCTGGTACCATTTGATTAGCGTGCATTTGGTTTATCGTAGGTTGTTTCGAATTTATATTTTATGCGTGATCATTTACTTTCTAGGAAGTTCTCTGTAGTTGGGATGACATGACAATGAGTCACTATTTGAGTAACGCTATCTTCACAACTACCTAGTTTCATAAATTACCTTGTTGTGTTTTGTATATATATTTATACTTGTTTACTAGGTAGCTAAATGCGAGTAGGGTCTACCCAGCTCTGGCACAGCAGAGTTTACAATGTATTCCTGAAATGAAATGCAGAGTGATTAATTTAGACTCTGATTGGTCAGTGCATAATGTGACAGCAGATCTGGGTGTATGCTGTTTGCAGTTGTATGCACGGTAAGCACTCGAAATTATAGGAAGTACAAATAGAATAGTGTAGAGTATAATGCAAAAGTTGATCTGGGTCTATGCTTTTGCCAACCGTGTGCACGATGCAAACCAGCTAACATACCAGCTCTCTATAACCTATAAACTTGCTGATAAAGTACCTCAACTCGTGACATTTTATGGAAATTTAATATATTTTGCCACTACTGAAGTAACTGATACTCCCAGCAATGCACAAATATTTTTGAAAACAGTATTTACAGAATGCACAGGTACAGCACCTCTCTCTCTCTCTCTCCGATCTGCTGTTCGTTACTGCTCACTGCTAACTTCACGTACACCAGTTGACTGATTTTTAAAAAGCGAATTATATTTTAAGAAATAAATCCAATACAGCTGTAATTATGAGATCTACAAGTCACACGGAGAGTAAAAGGGAGGCATTTTAATGTTAAGCTACTTGCAAATTCTATTTTAGTTTTATTGGAATTTTCTGAAAACAAACATGACATTCGATCGACCAGGAAAACCCTAGTATCCCAAAATAGAAATAGCTTATGGAAAAACTGATCACGTGATTTAAAATCCGTATTTAAACGTAAACGGAAGTATTGACAGCAATCATTCGTGAAAGACAAACATTACTGCAGACCTGATGTACTTTAAGATATCTTACGACCGCAACTGGACAGTAAAGAAGGCGTGTTTGATTTGTAAGTATACGTAATCTAATTATTAATATATAGTGTAATAGAAGTGGCAGTATATATATGTACATGCTAGTCGTAGAAAATAGATTACACAACGAATGTAGAAAGTATTCTCTATCTCTGTCTGAATGTCTGTTTATTTTCCAGTCTCTCATTCTCACAGGTGTACACAGGCGCATACATATGCAAGGACACAATACTTAGGTTATTCAAGGATCATAGCAAGCTTGTTGAAGTCATTGTACTCAGCTGTGTCAGTATCACGGATTTATAAAAGCAATCTGTCATTTTACTTGTTGTCTGATCGTCTGTTGTTGTTTTTTTTTTAAAACTCTCACGCGATTTGATCATACCACAGAGTAAATCAAATTCATAAACTGCTCTATTACACCTTCTGACTGAGTAATTTAACAATCAGCTGATCGATCTATCAGTACGTTCATCCCTCATCCCTACTTTTATTTAATGCAGCAAGTAACATTTGCCTACTACCAAGAGTGTTTAACCAGTGCTTACAAACCTCTTTTGTAATAATTATGCCTTGTATATATATATATATATATATATATATATATATATATATATATATATATATATACTGTCTCCGGAGCCCGTAGTGACTTAGTGGTCAGCGTGCTGGACTAACAACAGAAGAATGCAGGTTCGAATCCCACCATTGGACTAACCTGGTTCAGCTACCGTGGTGTGTCCTTGGGCAAGGCACATTTCTCCAGTTGCCTCGGCACTAATAACCTATTTGTGTCGCTGTGCCGCACATCACCAGATCAAACCAAACCATATACTGTCTCAAGCGAACATGTAGATATACGACGTTAAGTAGGGGAATGAAATCTGGCTGTGGTATAAAAACAGGTAAAGCTTAAGGTGTATATATGGTCTGAAGAAAGGCCAATAACCTTGAAAGATTTAGCTAATGGTCTCGACCAATACAGAAACAACGTAACTTCCATTATCTGCAACCTATGGCTTCTTATCTTTTAGTAACAATAATACTAATGTTGTTGCCGCTCTTGTTGATATTGATGTCTTTCCTGTTGTTACTAGAGTGTTATTTTTCTGAGAATCTGATTTTCCCCAAAAAATCTGCCTATACGCTATGCAGAAGTAGATTTAAAATATGTTAGAATCGCTACTCAAATTCCCCATCGCTTTGAATTTTTGTCACGCTCAGTAAGCACTGGAATGATGTCACTAGGGTTTGTGTGGCTAGTAGGCACTAGAATGGTGTCACTGGGGGTTTTGTGGCTAGTAAGCACTGGAATGGGGTCACAGTGGTTTTTAAAATCTGGAATTCGAAAGTAGAAGTGATGAATAAAAAATTGATATCATAAAGATCATATTCTCCTTGACAATTTTATCATTAGCAAGGCCATTAATTTAATTTAATTATAATTTAGACAAAATGAGCAAATAATATAAGATATAAAAATATTTTAAAACAATTGAAATTATTCTGTAGACTATTGCACCCGACCGGCCGTTAGTGAGTAATGTTTCTAAATATAGGACATTATGTAACCCCTGATTTTACCATTTATTGTTTGCAATGATGCACTTGTACAAAATCGTATAATACTTGAAGCTGTATTAAATTAATGTGCATAGATTTGTAGGTCTAGTATGTAAATAGTAAACAAGAACAACAACAACTGGCACTCTAACAGAATCGGTGACAATTTTGCTTAGTGCCAGATTATAAATAATACTTAGCAGCAAACATAATCTACACATGCGCACCGTTATTTTAATTCTTTTTGGGAGAGAGAGAAAGGGGGAGAGGTGCGCACTGTTATTTATTTTTATTTCTTTTTGGAGAGAGAGAGAGAGAGAGGGAGGGGGTTATAACTATAAAATAAAAAGGTAAAGACAACCGTAATTATGAGCTTACAAAGTTAATGGGAGGGCGAGCGGAGAAAATAATCGGGGGTTTCTGTTTTGATGTAAAGCTACTTTCGATTTCAATGCAAACGAAACTCAGTCGATCGACCTGGAATGCCCGAGATTCTAAAAATAAAACCATCGACATGCAATCTGCTGACGTAATATACAATCTTCTGTAAGATGTAAACAGAAGAATTGACAGCAATTATTCGTAAGCTAGTGAAAGACAGAGACCACCAAACGCCTGGAATGCCTTGAGAGATCATACGGTTTATTGCCTACAGCCAACAATCACCGTTTAAGATTTATTAGTAAACATGAGATCTTTAAAAATATAACAGTACATGCACCAGTAGTAACAACAGTGACAGTACGTCCATGGCATTGTCCTAATGTAGTGTACCTACCTGCAGCCAGGAGATCAAAAAAGTGTAGTATTCGTAATATTGCAGATTTGTAACAAAATATCCGTTTATTTTCTTGTTGCTACCCGTCATCCCGCTTTTCTTTTCATCTCCAACTTTATATGTATCTCATACTAAAACCAGTGTAAATAATCAACTGCTCCCCTGAAACATTAATTTATCAGTAAATACATTTTTCTCAGTATTTGATAGAAAAATAACTGATCAATAAATTGATCGATCAGCTCATCCATCCCTCTCTCCCTCCATCAGTCAAATTAATCAATTAATTAGATCATACCAATTGTTTCTTAGGTGATGGAAATTGTAATTTGATTGCGTATGTTCAAGTTATCATGCTTACCATATCGATTTATCGTAATCTTTAGGTAAAAACGCAGACATTTTAAAGTTTTTGTTGTAATAGTTACTAACAGATACTTCTTAGTGGATATCTCTGTTACAATATGTGTGTACCATTGGCCACTGTTTAGGTACGGTGTATTTCATACCCGTCTTATATGATGTCATTGTTTTCGCTGTGTTTCATATAAAACAAGGAACTAAACTTCATACATGTACACCGAGAAAATAGTAGTCGTGCTTGAAACTTGATCTATGAATATGCCATCATGAATATGTCATCAGATAACATTGCCAATTGGATGACGTATGTTGACCGCTTCAGTACTATTATCTGCGCCTCAGTTGGAAATTATACAATAACTGTGCATTTTACGACTCAAAGTTCGGGTCGTTCAATACGTAACTAAAATAAATAGAGTGATATTGTTCACAGCCAGAAGATATAAATGTGAAGATAAAATCGCAACCATAATTAAATTCAGTTAGGACTCAGTTTCAGATTATGCATATTTTAGCTTAATAGGTAAACAGCGAGGGGGATTCTGGGAAATAAAAACATAATTGTTCTAAATGTTTTGTTTTTTAACTATCTGTAATGGCTTCCATTGAATACTGCATTTTGGCCTAATTCTGGTTGAAACTGGAATATTGCTTCCTCGTATACTAAAGCAAGAATCACAACGCATAGTTATTGACTCTATTTCGTTCTAATAATGTGTAATCATGTTCACGGTGAAAACAAAATCCGGCTGAAATCGTGCAGGTGGTTGAACTTAAACAAAATCGTGTTTGTTCAGAAAATTTTGTAAACATTCATGTACAAGACAGTTCGTAACTATCATACTAACATTTAAAAAAAATTAAGGACGAAGACAACATTTTCAACGAAAATCTGACCGAAAATGAGTAGGATGATGAAACTAATCTCCTAATCTCTTTTCCTCAATGTCCTTTTAATGCAGTCAAAAACTAGTTATCCCACAAATTCCGTTTGTTTGTTTTTTTCTTGCAGAAAGACACATCCAGTGTTTGCACATCAGAAGAGAAGGGTGCCACAAATGCAGCAGATCCACTTTTCTTGATGGGGCCGTAGTGTCAATCATAAGAATACAAATTGTTTTGTAGTAAACTAAAAGTTTTGTTAATAATGAAACCTGAATATATTTCAACCAGACATTTAAAGACTTTGTACAGATAAACTATCTTAAAGTGTGATATAAATCTTCGTTAGAATCTACAAAATGGATCATCCAGAGGAAACCCAAGCTGAAAAGCCGCAAAACTATGAAACAGAACTACAACAATCTCAGAGAAGGGGGAATAAGTCCGATATTGACAGTTCTGTATGCGAAGATCATACGGAATTGGTTTGTGGGAGCTCATTGTCATCTTGCAACAATACTTTGTTTGAGTTAGTTTCTCCGATTTTATCACCACAGTCTAACCTGTATAACAACCAGGACTTTCAGTCTGCTGCGAATAGGTTAGATGATACTAGTATCAAAGACCAGTTCCCAATTAATGATTACAGAGATTCAGGAGAAAAACGAGAGACAGATAAAGAAATACGGGCGGATGAGGTTGGCTCTCATTCGACCATTAGACATGAAGAAAGTAATCATGTGACAAAGGATGGTTGTGCTGATTGTAGCAATACTAATAGTACATGCGAATTTCGAAAGCAAAAGAATGAATCATATGCAGATGGTATTCCTCCACTGAGCCCTAGGCATGAAATAAATGACAAGATGACGAGGGTTGATGGTGCGGATTCCAGAAACACTACTGGTGCATTCGAAAGTCAGGAACAACCAATGGAAGACCCAGCTTCCTCAATAGTAAGGAATCAAGAAACAAATGTTGGAGACGACGTGACAGCATATGGTCAGGACACTCTATTGCCACCTATGGTACAGGCCGAGGACAACCAGTCTGAGAAGGTTGTTGATGCTTTTTCATTAACACCCATTAGCGATAACGAGAACCTAGCCTTTTCGTTAGCAGTTCAGGAGATTTTTATGCAGGCAATTGTCCCTGAATTAGACCAGGTAGATGCAGCTTGGTTTTGCTGTCAATGGCCGTTTTATCATTTGGCACTATTTTTATATGAGATACTATGACTTCTTATCTTTCATTAATAACACTAATAATGATATTGTTGCTGCTGTTGTTGTTTCGTTAAAACTGAACATTAAAAATGTAGACAATAAACTCATAAATAATCGCAGTTAGTTACATAAATGAATGAGCAGTTATTCATTCACTGGAAGAATTCCTTCTCTATTTTTGATCGAATTTCACATTTTTGTAAACATATTCGTTTTTCTCTGGTAAATAACCAAAGAATCTGATTTTCTTTCAGACGGTAACAAGCAGCCCTAAACAAATCCAGATGCTTTTAGAGCAAGCCAAACAGGCCATTTCCAAACAAGAGTGTGGTCTTGCTGACAACATTCTCAACAAAGCTTACCAAAGTTTAGTAATCATGGCAAATAGACTAGAGGACCGGTTTGTGGCTAATGGACACAAAACATGCTCTGATCTTTTTCTTAAGGTAAATTGATTGTTCTTGCCACTGATTTTAACAAATATTACTATATATTTGGAACAAGTTAGTATCAGTGAAATATATGTGCAAGGAGAAAAATTGCATTGCTAATTGATGACCAGCTGACCCTAGAACTGAAGCTGGAATATTCCAAAAGGATTGTATCCAAAGTATTGCTCAGATGTAAAAGTTACCGAGTTCCCAACAAGTTATCATATAAATGCTTGTTACTGTTGAAGTTGAATACGGTATCGTAGGTTTATCCCATATCGTTTTTACAATTTAAAACAATCGATGAAGAAATCAACACCTTTGTTCGAAATCAGCATTCTGGAAAGTTAACTTTCTTTTCTTGCAAGGGTGCTATTTTGATCAATAAATGTATGGAATACTTAGTTATGTGTCTTGCTTTTTGGACAATTTATATGTTTGAGAACACAAATTCTGTGCTAATATGTGAGAATTTGTATCGGCAAGAAATTTGTTTAGTACAATGTATTTTTACGGATATCTTTTTAAAGATAATATTGGTTTGTAAATGAATAGATAAATGTCATATTATCTTGTGACACTAAAACCATTTACAATGTAGATTAACCTCAGCTTGACCAATCTTACTATGGCTTTTGTTTGTTCGGTATAGGGTTAGTTGTAACTGAAAACATAAGCGATCGGTATATATTAGCAATTTATTTATTATTCAGACTGGCCAAATAAATCTGGCAATACGAAGCTTCTACAGAGGTGAGTCCCATTTTGCGACTAATGTCGACTTATCCTTTTTGAAAACTGAATAGATATTCCGCCAAACAATTAACAAAAAGTTAAATTATATTTATCATCAAATTAGATGTGGAATTTCACACAGCCGTATTAAAAGTATACATTGTGATATGACTAGGTATGTTGATACATATAGTAAGAGCAAAACAAACTGGTCCCTTTAAATTATTTTAAATTATCTACTTAGATTTCGATTCATTTGAAGAGCATTGGAATGTTCATGTAAAATTGCAAAACTACTAATCAGGTGCCTGTTGAGGTACTTGTCTAGTTAATTCTGTTGAAAAATAGAAGTGATTACTATTTTAGAGGAAATTTAATAAGAAGTTTTGCAATCCTTTGGTGAACATATTCATCGTCGCTGTTTGATGATGTGACAGCAGTAGGAGTCATCCATGAATGATTGGTGGTCTTATTTTTAGATAATCTGCTTTTATTCGCTCAAATCTTTACCTTGGGCCATTTGCGGTTATTTAAATATAAATCTACATTGCTGTTGTTACATTGAATTAAAATAGAATTTAATGTAGGCTAATGTTCTGTCAAAGCGGCCCTAGCGTCAATTCCGAAACTTTCTTCCATAATTTGAGATAGTTGCTTTGTTCACATGTTGTTTTGTTCACAACAATACATTTTATCTGATGATTCAGCAGAAGTGAAAGGTTACAATGCATTCGTAATATATGAGATCTTAAGAATGACAGTGTGATGTATATCCTCCCGACTTTTCATAATTTCCCCATATAAGAGGATTTTTTCTTTCTTGTTTTAAAGAATAAAGGATTTTCAGATACGCAAAGATGATAACTATGGCGTAAAATTTATCCTTCATTAATGTTCGGAAGCATCACAAAATTAAAAAGTTACATATTAGTTTGAGAGAAGGCATGATATATATTGTGAAGCAAGGGTCACTATATTGCAAGGAAAGTCATGACTATGATAATCGAACTACAAAGTTGTAACAAATTGTTTGTGTAGATTATTGTGGGTACGAACTACCTTTAAGAACAATCGAAGATACCACAAAGGTTTTTGATTGAATCATTTCCTGAAGATTGCTATCGTCATTTGGATATGTGCACCTCATGCACAAATTAAATATCTTTCAAGATTCAATTAATATAGTACAGTTTTGGATATATATCTATTTTTACTAGTACTAATTGTTCTAGGCGATATAAAAATCACTTTGGCTGATGGAAAATATTTGCACACTAACTTCATATACTTAATTGGATTTTAAAAGTGATATCCGCATACATGCATATCAAAAAGTCATATACAATATCTCTATTAATTGTTCATAACTAGTATGAAAATGTAATCACAAAGTATGAAAAGTATAAGATTTGTCAGTATAATCACATTGGCGTCCACCAACCAATAAATGTAATGCATTGAAAGATAGAAAATAACTTGGGATTGAGGCGTATTTTTGAAATACTCTTTGTTATATACGTATTATCAGAAAATAGCATTAAGTATATCTGTATTAAGCATCCGATCTATCAAGTATCTAAGATACTTTAAATTACATCAAACATGTATACCTCAAACGGAACAGAATAATGTGTTAATTTTGATATATTGTTAGAAATATCAAAATTTGAAGAGTATTGGAATGTTCGTGTAAAATTGCAAAACTATGTGCTAATTTTGATATATTGTTAGAAACTCTCTTATATAAAACTTCATATTTAATAATTCTCTACGTTATAATTCTTGAAATACACAGAAACGAGAAAGAATAGAAAACATTCCTTTCATTCCAATGAAAAATCTTCCAACGATTTGATGAAATCATTTAATTTTTTCCAGGTATAAAATATTTCATCCGCTGGAATCCATATGTCCAGATTAAAAAGGCTGTACACTTATGGACGGTGCTCTTCCAGATTATGGATAGCTTCCATTTTTTGGTATGTTAATAAATATCCGATTTCCCTTTCCTTTTCATTACACTGTATATTTCACTGCAGTGCAATTGTTAGTTGTATTTGATATGATAATTTCACATCTGAGGTGAAATCAAAGCTGTGGAATCTTACTGGGCTCAAAACCATCACTTGGTTACCTAATATTGAAAATCTTTGTTAATTATTTGGGGTGATCCATCTCATCTTTCTGTAAAGCAGATGTGCTGAGAAAATCTAGGCTAAATGATACAGTTATAACTGATTTTCATCTCTAAATTAGAAGCTACTATTGTTTAAAATTGAACCTACAAGACACATTTCAGCCAGTAACTGAAGATCTATATCAAAATTGACCATATATGTTTTGTTATTCTCATTTCAAAGAGTGATATAGAAGTATGGATTTTAATTTGTGTAAAGAAAGAGTTTATAATTTATAGAGTAGGTGATCCAATCGCGACTTCAAGGAAAATAAAATGCATTTACGTTTGCTTATCTGCGTCTATAGGCAAATAATTTTTGCACAATTTTATGTTTGAACTGTGAGCTTCAATGGTCCGCATCGTATAAATTCTTCGCCAGATCTACACTGTTTTTCGTTATACTTAACATAGATACTTGTTTCAATTTGCCACTCTGTTTAATCATTGTATCATTTTATCATATATTGGTCTTGGTTTAAAGTACGTTTATCATAGTAGAGTTCACAAAGTTAATGTTCCAAACATGTAAGTTTTAATTAGCTATTGTTTTAACAAAACAGTTATATGGGCATTTGTCTGAGCTACGAATGTTATCATTCCTATCAATTTTATGACAGCATCATATTGTTAAGAGTTATGCTACCAACTTCTTTACCTTAAACCAATACGACCTTCTCAAGGAAATATTAATGGTGAAGTATCCTCCTCTGCAATCGTAGGTTCAGGCGTGAATTTTTGTCTTGATACCTTTAGGCTGAAGAACTCAGATCTCTTTTACAAGAGCTAGATCAAATTTCTGAAGACCTTGAACAAGATGAAAAATGGGAGCGATGCTGCTTTGTGTCTAGCAACGTGTACACTTCTTACACGGAAGCTGAACGTCGAAAGCTTTGGGATGAAAATTATATTCGAGAGTGCAAGAAAAAGACGGTTCTGCGGATGGCTAGATGTACATATCAAAGGGTAGGATAAATTTCTCATTTACAAATAAACTACCTTACGAAACAAAGTAAAGTAATTTTCTTCTAACCTTGCAACGAGATCGTGCATACAAATCAAACAAGATATTTAAGTATGACAACAATTTCACACCCTTCGAATGTTTGTACATCCATAAATGAATTTACTTTGCTAAACTTGTCACCTATTTGACTCTGTCCTTTTCAAATTATATTGGCTAAGCTTCTAAGTCCCTTTAATCGCATTCACAGATATATATATATATATATATATATATATATATATATATATATATATATATATATAAAATCTGTTCATGCACTACATTTTCGTGTGTAATTTCCATTCTTACTATTTTATTTCAGTTTATATGTGTCTCATTTATTTGCAGTATTAGGGGACTTTTCAAGATTTAGCAGGCATGTATTCACTCGAAGCAATCTAAGCTCATTTTCCTGGTAATATTATTTAACTTAAGAAACTCGCAAAATTATTTGGCCACTGACGTTGTCAAACTTTATAAAATAATACATGGTTCTTTACTCCTTTCAGAAACATTTTCCTGCCGTTAATCAAAATTGTCAATACGGTATGTATACAACACACACATAGAAAGTAAATTTCCGTTGGAACATAGTTTATATACGTGTTTTAATATTGAAATATAACAATAATATATACATATATGACCGTTGACTTTTATATGTATATTTTTCTTTTAAAATGTTTGCCAAATTAATATGTGAATAGCTTTAAATCAAATTCTGTTTTTCCCTTAAACTATCACGTAAACATTCTGCAGTAGTGTAGGATCGGGGCCATAAAACTATTTTGAAATTGCCGGAAACACATAAGGAAGGTCAGGATATTAAAATACGGTGACAGGTATCGTAATGATTATGAATCCTATACACTTGAATGTATTGTTAATCAGCAATTTTGGAAACAAACGTCCAGTTGTTTATTTTAATATGTAACAAAACATACTTCTGTAATGTACACAGTGTACTCAAATTTTTATTTATGGAAAACGGCGGCACATTTTTGAAAATCCCGTATTCTACGATATATATTATTTCAGTCTTGGAAAAGCTTTGCAATTATGACTGCACGGAAGCAATGATGCTCTGGGCTTTATCCTTGAGGGAGACAAAGAACTATGATCTTGCACAAGAAAAGGCTGAGAGAGCCTTAATAAGCTGTACGGTGAGATTTTATTTTCTCTTTTTTAATTATGTTAACTGTACAAACTTTTACATATCATTTCGTTTTTGCCGTCAATAGCATCAAAAAAGTTATTTCCATGCAATATTGTTTAGGTGTTTTCTGTTCTGCCACTCAGGCAATCTTGTCTTCATCGTTTGCATTCTCTTCATTCGAAAACGTCTGGACTTCCTGCAAGAAGCGTTCGAAATGCAAACGGATCTATTTACATTTTTTTTAGGTGTCATTTCATTATAGTTATCTAAAGAAAACACCTCATCACTTAGATTTGTGATAATTATCTTTTATTAAGTAAAGTCACAAATGAATCTTTCATGCTATTTGTTTTCGTCACTTCTCCAAATGATCACATTTATGAGTTTCTTTCTCTACGGACATATTTTTGTAAACTCTGAATGATTTTAATGTCGAGACCTTCGGCGATTGAACTGTTTGACAGATCGACTTAAAGTGCCTGACTATCATGGCGGTATCAACATTGAATAATGCAAGATGCTATGAACATTTTAAAGCAAAGATGCAAAGAAAGAAAGGACACATTTCATGGCCAAGCCTGGCTGTAGTGCTTTGCTTACTGAGTGTACGACTAAACCCAAACTAATTTTAATAAATAATTTTATTTATAATAATAAATAATAAATATAAATTCCTTTTTTACAAATAAAGTCGGAGGAAGAAAGACAGGCTATTCAAACGTTCTTAGAAAGCGTACAAGAAGGTCGGGAGCAAAGGCAGTCCGAGGACAATGAATCTGCGTGGTTACAGGGAACCAATGCTGGAAAAGACGCAGAGGTAAACTAAAATAAATCAGCAGACACTACTGGTACTCAAACGATACTTTCCTCAAACATTTTATAGATGAATGTATTTTCACATAGTTGTTTTACACAAAATTAAAATATGAAAGCAAAATACCAGCAAAAGCAGTGAAATGGATGCGGTACATCTCCAACTGATGTTTCAGTTATGTTCTGTTTTGAAGCAATTTGAAGGACATCGTAATAGTACGTCCAAAACGTGTCAAATCAAAGCAAGCATTTATCATCCACTACTAGTGAACATTTATTGCTCATATGTTCTTTTAGACATTTTTGCGACGACATTAAACCATGAACACTAAAATTTGGTCTAAATTGCTCATTTTATTCTTACCCATTACGGATGTAGCAGGGTGTGACGAAACATAGGGAGGAAACCAGACCATTGGTTGGATCTACTTTTCTATGCCTTGTTTAACTGACTTCAGAGAAGATGAATGGTCACTTAAGGTTACTCATCTCTTTCTTTCTAATTTGTAGGAAAGAAACAGAGCAGAAGAAGCCAGAACGAGACAAGTGAAACATGCCAAGAGACGCAGACGTGTGTATATTATTACAATAATAACACTATACACATGTAAATTCCTGCAGTGTCTAGAGACATGATGGAGGCTTGCATGGCGAACAGTTTCGATAATTATTTCAGTTCATTATTGTACAAAACACAAATAACAAAATAAATAGCAAAGAAACAAGCAAACACGATTAAAGAAGAAAAGCAACAACAATACACGATTGTAGCAGATAAAGAGTTTACAATTTATGAAGGACATAAACTGTAACACAAAGTGGAATAACAAAATCCCAAAGGTGTCATTTTAAATAGACAAAATTATAATTCGAAATTTAACATAGAAATTGTTTCAAAAGACACGCATAAGATGTACTTCAAACGAGATTAACACTTAACATTCTAACAACATGTTGATATCATTTCATTTCCTTGTTTCACAGCCAGACGGAAGGAGCGATCAACATTCCGTGAAACCCATGATCATGAAGCTCCAGGATCACCCACCGAAGAAGGAAATAGTCCATCAAACTCTGACGTCACCGAAACAGGGGATACCACCGGGGCGACAAGTTCAGATTATAATAGAAACCAGATAGAAGCAATCAATGAGAGATTTAGCACCAGTGCGAAAGATCACAGAAACGGATTAAATAATTCTGTTTCATCTGAAAAAAGTATTCCTGTCAAGTTAGGGAAGAAAACACGGAAAAGAAGGAACAGGAACTTATCTGGGAAAAGTTGCAGAAGTGTAGGAAGTATTGCTACCACCGCAGGCAACTTGATATCTCGACAAAGATCGATTTCTTTAAATATTGAAAACCATGAACATGTTGATTGGTCTGACTGTGAGGATGAAAATTTAAGTTTTAGTAGTTCTGAAAGTATTTATTCAGGTACGGATGGGTCAAGGGAAAAGCCACATATTGAAGAGCAGAAGGAAATGAATGCTAAGGAGGTATCCTATTTTGAAACAAGCCAGATGTTTTTCAATGAACAAACAGATAGTTGTGAAGAAGATGCAATCAATATGACGAAAATGCTTCAGGAGGGACTCAAACTTAACGAAGAATTTTTGACAAAAATTAACAAGTCACAAAGGCCGCCATTTTATGAAGAGGAGATCTCAGATCAGGAGCTTAGCAGGAGATGTAGAGAGCAACCTAGTCGTTACAAGGACTGCATTTTTCAGATAGAGTCCGCACACTTGGCTTACTGCATACCCATACACCAAAGTGATAACATCCGAAAAATTGAGATATCAGGGAGGTCAAAGGCAGGCCAAGCTTTCAGCGATGACAGGGTGTGTGTTGAAATTCTAGACAGAGGCGACCCAAGAACAGAAGAAGGGAAGGCCTTTGGTAAGGTTGTGAAAATCTTGAAAAGAAATCGAAAGGAAAACATTAAACATCCATTATATGCGTGCACAATTGACGATTTGGAAAGCCACTTGATGAAACCTATTTGCAAAACTGTTCCAAAAATCCATATTCTAAATATAAACATTCTAAGGAAGTGTCCAAGGCTGAAAAGGTATAGAGTTGAATTATACAAATATGACCCTGCAACTGAAGAGCTAGAGTTTGAAAAATGGTTTGACGTTCCACCTGAGGAGCGAAACAGTTATGTGTTCCTCGTGGTCTATATGGGGTGGACAAAGCGTCACATATATCCAAGAGGAGCTGTAGTAAAGATACTACCATGCGCTAAAGATCTGAAATGTGGAATCGAGCTATTGAACATTCAGTACGAAGTACCCGGCCATTATCTTTCGCAAACGGTGAAACGCGTCGAAAGCGTTATGAGCAGAAATGAAAATTGTGAGCCAACAGAAGCATTGAAAATAGGCCGAAGTGACTTAACAACTTTGAGAACATTTACAATTGATCCTCATGGATCCAAGGATTTAGATGATGCCCTCAGTGTAGAACGGATGGAAAGTGGTTATCGAGTGGGGGTTCACATTGCAGACGTAACGGCCTATGTTCAAAAAGGGGATCCAGTAGATATGGAAGCGCAGCAACGTACAACAACATTTTACCCGGGAGTGAGTCGTCCACATCACATGATGCCAGAACCTTTCAGCGAGAATCTTTGCAGTCTCTTGCCAGGAAAATACAGGCTATCCATTTCCCTGTTCTTTAACATTAGCAAGGAAGCTAAGGTGGTAGGAACGCCAAAGATACAGAAGTCCATCATTAAATCGTCACGAAGGTTCACATATAGAGAAGTTCAGGACACCATCAATGGCGACAAGAAAGATTCAGATCAGGACATTGAGCAGGATATAATTATTCTCTTTAGGTTGGCAACAGCCATGAGGAAAAGAAGACTTGGAAATTCCATGTATGCATTGAGCATGGAATTAGACGAGGAAACAGATGACGATTCATTGCCCAGAAATATCGAGGCCCATTATCTCGTGGAAGAATTCATGGTTCTTTCGAATAAAACAGTTGCAGAAATCTTGATAAAAAAATTCCCAAATCTTGTGCCGCTCCGATGTCAGGACCTGCCTCCAGATGGGGAGCTACAGAGCTGGTTGAAGAGACAGGCAGAAATTGTGGATTTGTTACTTTCCCTTCAAAACAGACGTATTTCAAATTTCAAAACACCTTCCTTAGATTCAGCACACGACAATCAATCACAGCGTCTACTTGCTGTGCAGCAGAACA
>JAECUM010039738.1:0-46226 GCA_016617855.1 Megalonaias nervosa | reverse complement strand
ATGTATAGCCTATCCTGTGCTGAAAAATGGCGTTAAACCCTATAACAACAACAACAACAACAACAACAACATTGTCAGAATCGTGCAGTATTTTATGATAGTGAACACCTACATACTACACGCACGTGCTCAACACATGTGCCCAATAGTAGTATAGTGCATTAGGAACTACTTTGTAAACAAACCATGTACACTAGTGTAGTAGACGCTTTAGGTTTTGGTTGATTAAATTTGTTTGTGAATGAACTAGAGCAGCTGTTTCGTCCATTTGAAAGTACAAATGATACCGTTAACGATGTGAACGAGTTAACTGAGTCAGAAACGCAATTTTCAAAGAAGCAATCGAATGAACGTTAACAACAAACGTGAGAGACGCTATAAATAAAAATACCCTTCTGATCACTGAAACAATTATTTAGAATGGTTAAAACTATGACGAGTGCTCTCTAGGTCTAAAAGATACAGCATAGAAAAGCATATTGAAGCCAAGGGCTATCGCATATCTATCGGAGACGTACCATTTTACAAGTCTGTCAAACTACCAGATTCGAGAAATAATGCAACTGATGGTTTCTGTAGGAAACTAAGAGCCTCAGAGACAATGGTACAAGACGACGCAAAGGTTTTATTTCCGCCGGGTAAATTGAGTGTCACATAACAGCAGCGTTTCAATTTTCCCGGTGTAACTATTTTGATGCAAAATCAGGCTAGCGATAGAAGACACACTGCATGATGCAGGGCACAGCTGGGCTCCGTTCGACCGCGAAATACAAGTGACAGGGCATAAGCATGTTTTCTTTTGCTAGTAATAAAAATGATAATAAATATACATACATTTATGCATTTTGAATTTGTTCAAAATGTACTTTCTTAGTTCAAATCCGACCGACTTGTCCTGCAAAACCTCATAGACAATGAAGCTGTACTGGAATTTTGAGTAGCCTACATTTGCTGTTGAAAATCCATTCTCCTAACTGCACTGAATTAACCCAATAATCCAGTTCCTCTTAATCAGAAAAAGCAGAATTGAGTCTGATCATCATAGAAACAAATTCTGTGCTCATTCATTCACAACATGACTCTAAATATCAATTTTAAGCAGACCAAAACGACAATTCTTTTTTGAACTGACGTAGAAGGTCGCTGGGCTGAGCTACGTGCGCATGAATACTGCTATTGTGTATTGATGAATTTACGACTGTAAATTTATTTTGGAATAAAGGATAAATTCAATTACATTGTTTCTTGTAATTATTAGAAGACAATAGTATTTTATTATTAAGCCTTAGTTAGTTAAACAAAATGATAAAAAAGGTTACTGCATTGGTATGGGAAAACACGAACTTGTTTGTTTTTTTTTTTAAGTATTGCACTCCGCAAGGTCGCGCAGTATCTTGCTGAAAAACTTGTTCATATTTGCCCATTAGTGCAGTAACCTATAAATAAATAAATAAATATAGCCGCGTGGAGAAAACATATGACATAATTTATACAATTAACGATAAATTCCACTCTACTAAACTTTCCGTCTAATGTTTTTTTTTTTTTTTAAGATATTCATCTAACTTCCTCTATCGAAACTCCTCAGAAAAATATTAAAATGATGCATTGTGTAACATTTCCTTGTTTAGAAAGAAAACTATCAGCTCAGCATGCAAAATTAGTGTAATTGAATTTACATAAAAAAAAGTTTCTCCTTTCATGTCTCCTTGAAAACGTTTCTTCCTCGTACTTTTTTACTGCACACATAAAAGTTGTTTAATTAGATTAATTGTTTCAATTAGGATTTTAGCATACATGCGTTTCAGACTGCCTATAATAAATTATTATTTAAATTTACTGGTTCCTCTCCATCAAAAGGGCCTATGTTAGGGCAAATATTAATATCACACTACATTTCCAGCTGTTCGCTGTATTTGACTTGCCGTGGTTGTCACGGGAATATATCAGATGTTATAATGCACACAATTGCGAAATGTGTCAGACTTTTCTACCAAAGTGATAGAAGTAGTAGTAGTAGTAGTAGTAGTAGTAATAGTAGTAGTAGTGGTATTATTCGTAGTAGTAAAAATAATAATAATAATAATAGTTGTGATATTAGTAGTAGTATTAGTAATAGTAGTAGTGGTAGTAGTAATAGTAGTAGTAGTGGTTATAGTAGTAGTAGTTTCAATAGTGGTAGTATTGTTTCTGTTGTTGTTATACTTAATTGTCAAATTATCATTCTTGAAGCTTTTATTATTTAAAACATAGTGAAACTATCAGAGTAATAATACAGCACATGAATGTCCCATGAGTCCCAATTTTGTGCAAATCAGTTTAAGTTCGTGTGGCTTGCATGAGGTATAGCTGTTTGTTGATTCCTTGTGTATGAATAATTATCTTTGGTTTGAAAGACAAATTGAACTTAATTTTGTCCACCACAATATACGGCAACGCAAATAGTGTAATATTTAAATTTAATTAGATATATTCAATTAATAACCAATACTAAATAAATCAATCAGAAAATTAATCACCAATTAAATAAACGGTCATTGAACAAAATCAACCTATATGACATGATTTATTGTAATTTAATTTGATATAAATATAACATTTTATCTATCTGTCTTTCTAGCTCTCTAGATGTGCTGATGTTTATATCTAAGTAGTTATGTACATATGTGTGTACTTAGGTTCACGTTGGCGTGTTATTACGTGCTTATGCATGTATTCAACTAAGTGCTTACGTACATACTATCTACGTTTGCAGGTGGGAATATAGGCATCTAGTTATGTATGTTACAATAATTTTCCTATAAATTTAATGTAAATTGTATATATCCATCACTTTACCTTTTATATTTAAATTGATCTTTTTTGAATCTATTTGTTATATTTGTAAGAACTGATCATTATTCACCAATAAATATGTATCTATGAGAATACTCACGGTAATATCCAGTTTGTAACCACCTTCGAGTAACTCAGACTCGTACAAATTTGTATCATCTATATTCGAAAATGGTACAGGCCCTTTGCTTACAAGAAATTTTTCGTTGATATACCTGACATAAAAGAATGATGTGTAAAGCAAAATCGGGATCTTATAAATAAAAAGAACATAAATTCGGACCACTATGTGTGTAAGCATATATGCATGAATAAGCGGAACCGTGAGGAGAGGCGCAGGTGGAGCGCGCTGCCACCCCCACCCCCCGGAACAAACATATAAGAGCGAAACAACCAGAAGGTTTCGTAGGTCTAGTTTACTTGACAGTTGAACCGATCCGTTGGACTAGTGGTTAGAGCGTCCGCCTCGGATGAGGGAGGTCGCGGGTTCGAACCCCGGCCGAGCCAAACTTAAAACTTATAAAAATGGTACTTACAGCTGCCTCGCTAGGCACTCAGCATTAAGAGGTTCATGTTAGGAGTGGTCGATGTCAGGATAATGTGACTGGGTGGAACATCATGCTACATGTCTGCGGCATAATGCCACAGTGCTAAACATCACTATAAACTGCCACACTGCAGACATCGTACTGATATGAAAGAAAATTTTAAATCCAAATCACACACACACACACACACACACACACACACACACACACACACACACACACAGACACACACACACACACTTGACAGTTAAAAATGTGCATCGAGACACTTCAAGTGCAAGAGCTTGCTGGAGCTTCACGCCTCGAGCCGCTACTGGGTTCTGTTCCAGATCCATTGCCTACCTGTTGACCCTCCTCGTCCCCCAGTGATAATAAGCGATATTTATGGATCAAACTCATGTGTGTGTATGTGTGTGTGTGTGTCTGCAAAAATACATACATACATACATACATACATACATACATACATACATACATTTTGTGGTATATTTCGCCAAGTATGAACTTTAAGTGAGTCACAGTGGAACACATGCACATCTTTACAATGCGGTGTCATGGTTCATACACTGCTTAACCTAAAAATATATGAATATCGTGACAATGCTTAAGTTTTGCTGCTGAGTGTACTATTATTTTCTAGATAATGGTAATGGTTGGTATACGTGTTTTACAAAAGAGATAATTCTAGTTGCAAAATATAAGATATCAATGGAATAGAACAAATGTGAAGTAAAGAAAATTGACGGTCAGTTTCCCCAGTGCGCAAATGGATCGATATAGTGCATATTCCACCCATGTAAAAGATATGTTATTCAGAGTAAAATATGATCGAACGAAAATAAAGGCGAAATAACGATAAGGCCATGTCTTCAGCCCCTCTAAGTTAAAACCGAAGCCTTTTGTTTGCGTCTGCGCGCTGACGCGAGTGTGTTTGTATGAGATTGTGCAATTATATACCAAACTTAATTTGAAACGTTCAGTTACAAGATTGGTCAATGTAGTTCCTCTTAAACAGAGCGTGCATCGCGTTTATCAAATTAGGAGTCAACAAGTTTTGGAAACACTAAACAGTCACATAGAATCAAGTTACCAAAAAATGAGAAATGCTGCGTAAGCCATCGCGTTATCAAAACGGAAAATCTGCTTAGGTACAGCCATAAATATATGTCTATAGAAATATAAGAGCTGACATTGTTTTGCCTGGTATAGTACTGATGTTCTTTAGACATTTCCCTAGTATTCGTAAAGGATTAACAATATATTCTTACATTTCAGCTTGTAAAGTCGATAATATGTATATACATATATGTAAGTATTTATGTATGTATGTATGTATGTATGTATGTATGTATGTATGTATGTATCTATGTATGCATCTATGTATGGATCTATGTATGTGTGCGTGTATGCTGCGTACGAGAGTGCGTGCGTGTCTGCATGTATGTATGTATGTATGTATGTATGTATGTATGTATGAGATCAATTGAATCTCAAATGATCGCGTGAATCAATAAAAAGTAAGATTATTTAACAACATCCCCCTAATACCCACCCATCACCCACACCACCACTCGCCAGTATATTTTGGACTCACTGAAAGTGCGGAGTCCGTAAACATTTATTTTAGCTTTAAAATTACACATACGTGTAAAATATTCCAAAGAGCGGAAAAGAAAGAAATAGTGGTATAAACTTAAAGATGTTTGTATTATACTCGAGCAGATAATATTTAAAAATAATGGCATGATAACATAATTTTTACCAAGATACAGAGAGGTATAATCCTTCAGTTTCGTTTCCATTAACCTGACACCGAAAATATAATTGTGGTTTTTTGAAGTCCTGTCCAGTTACGCTCTGTTGATTTCTGAATAAAAGTCCTGGTTGAACTGTAGCAGAGCCCGTTGAGGAGTTCGTGGGATCTATAACGAAGTAAACAATCATTTAGCGTATTATTTTGTTACTGCGTTGATCAGGGAGACTTTGCTCAACAAGAGAACTAAAACTCATACGCATAGATTTTAAAATAATTTAATTCAGTATTGTTTATTCAGTAGATTATGAGCCTAAACTAATATTAAAGGAACATTTATGTGCGTTATTCTTAAGTAAACAAACAAATTAACATGTAATAGTTTGGATTATAATTGTTTGAATTTGTAACAATTTCGCAGTCGTTAACTGTTTTCAGATTGAAACACACAAGCGCACAAACACGCACACACACTCAAACACACTTTCTAACTATTGTATATCACCTAATTGATTTGTTTTAAAATTAGAGATTGTGGAAGTACCATAATAGATTAAGTAACAATGTATATCTACCCACAGTATTCGCGGATTTTGGGTCAGGATAATGAAATCCGGTGATTATTACCAATGAGGTATATGAAAAAGAAAATGGACTTTCTATCCATGTAGAGTATAAAGAACACGTATTCATTTTCTTTCTTATTAAATGGCCAGAAACCTTGTTTATGTCTGAAAACATAAATGTTCAAACACTGAGACGGTTCAGATACGATACTTAAGATTACAATGAATCAAATAACTTGATCACTTTAAATGGATAAGTTATGAAAAGATAAGATGTATCTAGAGTCGGAACAATGGCAAAAAAAGCACTGCACGTCGTAGAGCGAGGTGAATCCCCACTTTGAAGAATTGCTTCGCTCCGCATTTGGTGGGGTAAACTTTTTATCCCCCGATTATACTTCTTCCCAAATTCTCTAATTTAAAATATTATGTCACATGAGGTATAAATCTGGTTCAAGAAAAGATGATCATAGAAGACCAGCCAACAAAGATCACAACAGTATATCTTATGTTTTAATTCTTCAAAGCAAAACCCTAGGGAAAACACCAGTGCGTCGAGATGCAAAGCTTGCTGGCTTCACGAAATAGTTCTTAAATGTGTAAAATTAAAATCTTTATCAGGGACAATAATCTAATTTGGAGATGATTATTAATATCTCTGGAATGTTTGAAAGAAATTCAGACCACAGACGAGTCCCCAATTTCTCTTACGACTCTAGGTCATAAGTTATGTGGCTGAAATAAGTGACAAGTTTAGCAAAATCAATATACTGTTTATATTTTTACGTATACGTAATTTAATTACCTGTGTGTTAGTTTTAAATTCTCTTTTATCTTATTATTATTTCATTACGTTATTGTAATGATGATTTTATTCACTGGATTTGACTCTCTTTTCGGAAAATTCAGTTTTCTGTTTTGACCTGATTGGAACGCAATAGTGTTGCTTCATGTTATTTTTAGCTGATCTTGGTTCCGAAATTGGAAACCACGCAGTGAAAACCATTGGTCGTACTCAAGGTCATACTTTGCTTTCGTGATCACTCTATTTTGTAAACAACCCTTTTTTCAATTGAATCTTATATTAAAGATTTGTTTCGTACAAGCGAACCCGTCTAGCCTACGTGCTAATTGACTTGTAGTAAGTGATCCATCACGCGGGTCTGAAATTGCGTTCTTAGTTGGGTTTAAAACTCATTCTCAGTGTTTTTTTCAGTTATTCGTATTTTAACACCTTTAGTGCTCAAGGTGTTTTTAATGTTGATGCCGGTTTGATTTAAAGTTCTTCTATGTTTTGGGATTTAATAATTTATGTTCTCTGGAAAACACACATAAGTTCTCTTCTTCATAAAATTCTTGGACAAAGACATTTATTGGAAATTATTCAGAATTCTAAAGCCGGAATATTATTCTTGATTCATAAAATTCAACAAAGAACTGTTGACACAACAACACCTTAGAGAAGACGTCATAGGGATTCGAATTTCGATTCATTTATGACTTTTTAGTGATAGGACTTATAGTTTTAGATTCCAGGATTAATTTTTGGTTATATTCACAAACTGTAAGTCCTTTTTCATATTTTTACTGTGTTTTTCTAGGGAAATAAATTATTTTTGTTAATATTTACAAAGCTTGTTGGCTCCACTCTTTTCTTTGTTACTTTTGTACGAGCCTACACGTAACAATATCTCTAAGTTGCAAAGTTTAATTTTAAGTGATATTGAAATTATTTTAAATTAAATCCTAAAATAAACCTAAATGTCATATTACAAGTTCAAGAATATTTGATGTTCCGAATGAGTTCCAATACTCCTGAATATCGTGATATACAAATAGTCTTGAATGTCATGATATACCGACAGTTTTCAATGTACAAATGTGCCACAATGTTGCAGTCCAGAATGTCTTTGAGTGAGTTCACAATATTCCCATGGTAGTGCTGAAGTCAATAAACACTTAGTAATTCCAATCATTGATTTAAATAAAAAGTTCATTTCATGTTATCTCTGAATACAACTGTAAATTGCATCACTGACTGGTGTTAAAACAGAAATGAACTATCTGTATGCCAAGTCCCAATATATACAAGTCACAACTTGATCTACGTTGCAATGTAATGGCTTTGAGAACGAATCGTTGCAATGGAAAATTATACTTTTAAACAAAATTAGGCCTTAATCCCAAAATTCTAATAAATATATTGTTTACTAATTGCAATCATGACAAAAGTCATGGATGTGCGCTTTTGGCTTTGCTTAATACTCACCAAAGCAATATGCAAAAAAAGAATGATGTGTTGGAGACAATTTGTACAACATATGCGTTCCACAATTAATGACTTCAATATCATCAATTGGATAGACTGTCTCGTCGCAATTAGTCCAGGTGGTTTTCAAGCAAGCCTTGCGTTTCACTCTTCCTTCACTGGTCTTTGGTACAGTGCCTTCATAATAAAAGCATTGATGGATGAAATAATAACAAAGGGTTTTATATTATTTACCCGCGTTTAATATTATTGCAGTTGGTATGCCCTTAAACTGTCATGCTTGTGCTTTCTATAACGAATGAAAATAATTTATGCAATGTTATCATTTTTGTACGTTTAATTGGTGTATCCTATGATATATGCACAACGAAAGGCAGGCAAATGGCTTCAAATTATTTCAAGTTGAAAAGAAATTCGACAAAGATGAATCGTTTTATTATATGTGGATCATTATATTATGACATTCACGAGATATTAAACTTTATTAATTAAAAATAGCGTGAACATCAGAATAACACTTTGAAGAGAAATCTTGAGAATGTGAGTAGTTAGATGGTTGACAAGCCTAGCAGATAGAAAAGTGTCCCACAATATTTAAAACAATAATATTATTCATTGATACTTTCACAGTTCATATTTCAATAAGCTAGCTATTTTCCAACAGGCTGTGACATAAAAAAGAAAGCTCAATGTCATACTTTAAAAATAAAAATAAAAAATATAAGCAACGGAACTACTAATGAACTACATGGTACTATTTCACAAGAGGAATTTTGAAAATTCTAGTACAGTGCAATATTAATATCTTAATGACTCTAAAATATTATGTAACAGATACGTCAAATGAAGTGATATAATATTTTTTAAATAAATTAGTACGATCTTCGAACACAAAATTATCGAAATACTTAATACAATATAAATAATGCCATAACAATGGCATCGTGATAAGCTCAACAGTTGAATAGTTGTATTATCCGTTGAATAAATATTTCATGAGTTTAACATATAAGCAAATATTCCGATATCTAGATATAATACGTTTTTAACTAATAATTTGGCTGTTTTAACATTATGGTCTAAACGTGCTACAAATATACCATTCAAGAGAATAACGAATCGTTTTTCGATTTGAGATTTGAAAATAAAATCATACAATTTTAGAACCATACAAATTCACAGATTTAGTTTAATTATGCTAGCATTGAAATAAGCAGTATCATCCATCTGCGGAAGATGGCCCAAACAGTATAATACAAAGTAATCAAAAGGTATTTCAATTGGAAAATACTCAAATTTGTACTCACTGATAATACAGTTAAACTACAAGATTTACATCAGCAATAACTCTACAAGATCAGTGATATAATTTATGGAAAATATTTTTTAAATATTTACAAAGTACGCGAGGATGAATTTTATGAAGTCGCCATTTATAGAGTTTATGATAGGAGTAGTGCCAGTTGACATAAAACTGAAATCACTCACAGATTTGAAAGGATTGAATGAACATTGCCCAATGATGAAATTAAACGTTCATACTATGTATTGGATTCCTGTTCACTGTATGATGGTTTCTTATTCAGATATCAATTAATTTCAAGCACTCCAAAGATGATTTCGCTAACTACATAAATTGATACAATATATTATTTCTCCAAATCAAATTGGGCTGAAACACTAAAAGCTAAAATTAGTGATGCCATATGGAGAGAGAAAGTCTTTAAAATATAGCTTGAGGTAGGAAATTAGATTTGCAAAGAGAAAAACACGTAATTTTGGAAAAGAAAAGCATCGAATACCTTTTACAACACCATCAAAAGCACATATAGTTAAAACATTTAACAGCGTAATAATTATTAGAATGTGTAAGTATTCAACTCAAAGTAAGACCAGAAACTAGTATCATGTGCTGTCAAATCTAACACTCGGCACGTATAAGCATATTCGAAACAAGTTGTTTGCTACAAGGACGAAAACATAAAACATACGGTTCAGCATATTACTTGAGAAATGATAAAGATTAACGCCGAAATTCTGAGTTCGTAGAACAGTTAGAAGTTAGAAATCTATAAAACCTTATTTCTTAAGAGATTTTTTACTAATTTTACTGATGATTTTGTTTCTTAAAAACAAATCAGTAATTCCAGGTTATCCGATAGTTTGCAAACTGGAAGAGTTGAAGAAAGAGACTATAGAGGGCGCGTTCTTTGATAAAGAGCTATCACTATATGTAAAACAAAATGACAAATCTGAATATTTCTTAAGGCAAAAAGAAGGAAAAAGAGCGATGTATAATTCGTGCAATGGGAAGGTTATGATGAATTCTTTAACAGCTGAGAAGCATCTATAAACATTTTGGGATTAAAGTGAATGCTGTGGCAAGAATAAACCTCTTCTGCGTAGGCGGATGAAACATACTAAATGAATAGCGCTATGATGAAATATATGTGATACGATCGCATTAAAATACGTAGAGTTAAAAGCATGTGTTTTGTGGATATTTTCAATAGATCAAAGACAGATGGGAAAAAGAAAGTACATCCAAAACTGGGAGTTGGCGAGTATTTGAGGCTTCCAAGCCCCGGTCGTACCTTCGTTAGGGTAATTAATATAATTTAATTCACTCACCATTCATCCATATGGGCCAATGGGTACCGCATGAACTATAAGTACGCAGGCTACTGTGGCCAGTAGGCATGTTTCTGTTTCCAACGTCATACCAGCCACTAGGGAGAGAGCTATCCGTTATACAGTTTTCTCCTGAAGTTTGGCATGTATCGGTATTACTTGAAACTCGTTTTTCTATATCTGGTAAGCTCATATGGGTTCCATAGCAGTTATCACCTGCAGAGAGTCATGATTTCTTCGAAACAATATATATGGTGAAAAGCAGATTTGATTACTACATTCAAATAATTTTATTAATTGCATTCCAACTACTAAAATTTGTAAATCACCGATGACGTTTTTATCAATAAGCTATAAAAAGTAGTGGTAGACAGTGGAGTGGGGAATTTAGTAAGACTCTCTTGATTTCACGCCTGGATCACATAGATACCTTCTACTATGAATAACAGTCTCATATTTGCAAATTTAAGTATTTTTGTTCACCTTTAATAGCATGTGTCCCCTAACTTTAAGCTTCTTGGAGAAACGGTGGCTATGTAAGTAAATGAAATAATTGAACATGAAATTAATTAAACCCTTGAAGAATAATACTTTTGAGGAATAAAATAAACCAGATGATCATTATTTTATATGTGTAAGCCTTTGTTCCAAGATTATTTTGCTTTCAATTTAGAGAAAATTCGTTTTGTTCTCATCCGGACTCGTTCCACGGAGGACAATCTTTGCAAATGGTGTCAGTTGTACTGATAGCTTATGTGACTAAAAACTATTTAATACTCGAAAAATAATAAAACTACTTGTTTGGCTTGGGTCCTTCTAATTTCACTGTAAGCGATAGTTAGATTGAACGATACAAATGTTATCTCGGTGGAATGTTTTGATTTAGAAACAAACATACTCATAGTAAGAGACAAAGAAAGTATATGACATTTTGAGTATGGCAAATTAATTTCTTCAATTCCTGCCTGTTTTCTCCATGAAGAACTTCTGACCGTACTGTCAATTGCTTGGAATGCTTTAAAATGAAATAGATATCACACGTCTTTAGTGGGGTTGTACACCATATACTTTTGCTGTGCTTTCTTTTACCTCTGAAATGCGGAGGTCTAACAGCTAAACACGCTTAAAAACGTACCTTTAGTCACCTCCAGAAATCTCCATGCAAATATGAATAGTACAAGCTTCATTCTATTTCCATCTGTAATTCCTGCAATATAAACAATACACTCGTTGATGGTTGCTGCTCCATCTGAACATTTAATAATGAAAATACTAATCCTTAATTAACATCGATGTTCATCGTGGTAATAATAGTATTTATATTGAGATAAAACAAGTGTAATAACGATACCAACTTGAACACGAATTCGTAACGGAAGACTTGTTAGAGACTAAAATAGTACGTTCCACTTACTACTACTACTTCTACAACTTCCGCTGTTGTTGCCACGGCTGCAGCTTCTACGATCGCTAATATTAATTGCACGACCTGATGGTCAGTAATACCCACAACCACAACAGCAATTACTACTACCACGACTAAACTACTGCAACTACTAATGACGCCTCTTTCACTGAATCTACAATAAATACAATTAAACTATTATTGGTATTAATGCACCTATTTTTAGTACTGCACCTAATCCAATACAAATATTAATACTGCTTCTGCTACTAACGCCAACACTACTTACACCATATCAAAAGACGGTCTTTATATTTGTACGTCTTTGTTTAGAATTTGTCAAGGCGACTGTGAGACAATGATTCTAATGTCGTAGTCGTCAACGACGTCACCAACCGCACATGATTAACAAAATTATGGAAGCCCATAATTCGGACGGAGGTGTGATAGCGCGTTCTGCTAAATCCTTGTTAATATACAATGTGATATTGATCTCTCAGTCTCGTTTTAAAACACAATAATGTAAGAACAACACCAACCAACAAAACAACACCTAAATAATTTAAAGGGGTTAAAACTGAAGTTCAGTAATAATAATAATAATAATAATAATAGATCATAACGTTTTCTGTGATATTCATCACAAGAGCAATTAACTCTTGAGTTTTCCAGACTTTTAAGGTTCACTAGTCAGGCCGCTGTACGTCATTTCGTGCAACATGAGAGGCTCCTGACACTACTCAACTACGTTGAAAACAAAATTTTTTACCTATTGCACATCCTTTGTACGACTCTTGAACTAGGAATAACCAACATTGTGCACCAGTAATTAACTCCCATGTGTTCAATAATCTTCTAGATAATTAACTTTTACTTCAATCTACTTTACCTATACCAACAAACTCTTGGTCATTTGTACAATGTTAAGTTACATACTCTTTGGTTGAAATCAGATCATTTAGGGAGTGCTACGGAGGAAAGGAAAAGCCCTATTTAATATAACCCGTTTAATTTCGAAAAGTGGGAGGCAATACAAACTGAAAAGCGTAAAACAGCAGAAGAAGAAAGAGCAAATATGTATTGTTGACCTTATAACTCTTCCCTCCAAAAGGTTTGGATTGGGAGGGGTTGGTTGCAATGAGATTCTGAAAAGTTGACAGCCAACCTAAAGCCAATAAGCAAGCCTTTCATTGAGTTTGAAAGCAGAATATTTGGCATAATTAACACCATTTCGCTTTTTCAAAATATAAAAGCTTCTAAATTAACGCTTAAGGCGACGGGAATATGAGACATTTGTATGCTAATCTGTTCCCCCAGTTTTGGAGATCGAGGTTCTTAAAATTTACTCCATACAATGGTTCTCTAAAAGACTTAAGTGTTTACACTCTTGACATTTTTGTTACCCTATTGACCACTCTGAGAATACATGATGCCGAGAGAGGGGTAGGGTTAGAGGGGGAGGGTGGTGCTAGTCTGGTAAATGGAACAGTGTGTCATGAATGACAGCTGATACTTAAAGTTATCGTGAACCTCATTACCTTCTAGAATGAGAGGTAAAAGCCGATGGTTATTTTATCCACAGGCTCGAAGTTCATATCCTACATCCTAAATTCTTTTCAATCATATGCTAAATATTAGAGCTCATATTATCGAATATGCAAACCGACTTATGTAGAGATCTGATTTCATACTTTTCAGATAAAACAATTGGATGACTTTCACATAAAGCTAAGAAAGGAAATGTGTCGAGTTATGTCAGTGTCAGATTTTCGTCAGTGCTGCAAGTCATGTATCTAATGCAGGTAATGGACTTTTATTTCTTACCAATAAAACTCACGCATACCAATAAACAATAAAACAATTCATTTTGTTTAAAACATGAACAATACCTGCAATTTTATGCTCGCGAATTATCAATTTAATTTTGACTTGGACCTTGAGCGCACGTATATCTTAACGAGTCTTAGGCGAATTCCAAAAGGATTTGCTTAAATCGTAAAAATTGCACGTCGATATAATAGATCAATATTACTATTATCCCGTGTCAGTCGGGGAGGGGGGATGGGACGTGTTTCCTAATGCAAGTAGCCACGGATGAACAGTAATTTATCTCAGTATCGCATGATAATATCACAATTCTTTCATTCCATGAGATTTTAATATTTTCTTTAACGAGAGTACTATTCTGATATTATAGAGTTACATATTTTAAAATTTAGGCGGAAATAATGACCCGTTTACGCTTATTAAGAATTTTTTTTCAGAGCACGTTTGTATTTCCAGAGAAAATAATCACTTGAAATCAATAATTTGAAGAAAATAAAATTCAGCCCAAACTGGTCACAACATAATACAATTTAAAGTGCCAGATGTTAAAGCACAACTGGTAAAATTCAGACAGTCACAAGATAATATAGTTCTCTCTTTGACCTCAGGTCACAAATTAGCAATATCTAAAAACAACCATTACTTAATGGAAAATAACTTTCTAGCATGATTTAATGAGCCTTGTTTATTTAAAACATAATACCCTATAACATTCACTTTGGAATCCCCAATACCCTGACCCAAATCAATATGTTTACCTGCATAATAATTTGCTCAATGAACTCATACCCATAGAGGATAATGCAGCTGTTATTAGTTGCTTATATCAATGAAATTAAAAAAATAAAAAAGTCAATCTTGACAAACAAAACTGAACTCAATTTTGGACAAGGGCAAGTCCAGTAAACAATATTACATTACAATAGCATGTAATGGAATAAATAAAATTAAAACTAACAGACAAACAATTAAATTAAATATACATAACATAATATATTTGGGTAATATTATCATCCTATTTCATATAACATACTTGGTTAATATTTTCATCCTGTTTAGTAATATAGCTTCTTTCCACATATTTCATAACCGTTCACGAACATCGTCCACGAGGATAATTAAAGGGCTTTTACATTCTTTTTCAATCACTTATTGAATTTGTATGATTAACCAAAGTACACATATTTAACATATATATGAATCCTTATTGTAATATATGGTTGTACACAATAAAGTTTGTATTATAATTATTTCATGTCAGGAAAATTGTCTCATAGGACGTACTATAGTAATTAGATAGCCGTGTTTCTAACCAAAATGCATCCATATACATGTCGATTATGTGCAGCAGTTGATAACAGTTACACATCCGGTAATTAAACGAAGGAACTGTCATTCAAAACCATATCAAATGCCTTTCTTTGCATCAAATGCGAACACGTACCAATGATCTCTCACGTTTTTACACCGAAAAAAATGTTTATGAACAATCTAAAGTATCGTTTAAGGATTATGATTGCCCTTCTAATCTGCATTCACGAACAATTTTTTTCTGATTAACAGGCTAGACTGTTGAATAATGTAAGAACTGTATCAAAATAGACTGAAATACATAATCAACCGAGAAGAATGTGCACTATGTGTGCTGGACTCTGAACCCTGAGTAGTAGATGAAAATGAGGTTTCTATCTCAGGGACCCTCCTACCCCTCCAAAACCCTTCCATTGTGACATTTTCTTCTACAGACTTTTGTAGATCAAAATAATGACTTTTAAAGATGAGGTTCCTATCTCAGAAGAGGTGTCTGGCTCAGAGACCCCCTACCCCTGCAAAACCCTTCTATGTTGACATTTTTGTCAGAATCCTTTTTTAGCTCAAAATGATGACTTTTTTATGATAAGGCTTTTCTAACGTATTTCTGACAAAATATGTTTTGTCGGGGTAGGGGGTCCCTGAGACAAGAACACTCATTTTCTATTACTACTATCTAGAAACGACTCATTTGTTGTACTGATTCAAAATATTTTTTCTTATTTTTACAAAACATATAATCACAACATAACCCCATATGAACTCCTAGATTGCCAAACAACATTTTAGCAAGATCAGAGGCATTCGAAATTAGACGAACACACACATATAAACTTAATTTTAACTTATCTCTCTAGGGACAGCATAAACATATAAACTTAATGATGATACTTATCTCTAAGGAACATCACGTACATATAAATTTAATTAACTTAGCTCTAAAGACAGCACAAACATATAAACTTAATTATGATACTTATCTCTAAGGACAGCACGTACATATAAACTTAATTAACTTAGCTCTAAGGACAGCACGTACATATAAAACTCTAAGGACAGCACACACACAAACGGGGACTACTCTACGTTCAACAGATTTCTGCACACTCTCCCACAAATCAAAACCCGGGGAGTGCAAAAGTGAGTGTTTTTTTCTGTTGGAGTTCGAGCTTTGGGAGAACCCCAAACATTATAAGGTTGTATTGTATATAAGCTGACTAATGCTTGGAAGTCTAAAAGTAGCTTACACAGTGGGCGTGGCTTATTTGTTTTGTATTTTTCTTTTTTATCTTAATTGTTATTGTTAAAAATATATGAGCAAAGAAAGAAACTTGATAAAATCATAAAAACGAAGATAATGTTTCTTTAAAAAAACAACAAAGAAAGCATTATTTATCAGTAAATAAAAATAAACAAAATACAAGGTAAATAAGCAGAGTTGTCTCCTTAAAATCCAAGGGAGACAACCTACGCCTTAAAATACAAGGAAGACAGACTTCTAGTCCTGATACAACGCTTTATATATTACAGACAGACAGACAATCTGGAAATTGATACTCTACATCACCTGAGCTTTATACATTACAGACAGACAGACAATCTGGAAATTGATACTCTACATCACCTAAGCTTTATAAATTACAGACACAGGTAATATATAAATTACAAACAGGCAGTCTGGAAATCAATAAATGCTACGTCGGCCAAGCCCTACACAAAATCGATGAAGGACACCTGTTTCAGTACGGCCTTATACACAAATATATATTTCTCGTTCAAAGGTTTTAAAATTACTATCAGAACACAGCTTTACATTTCAAACAAACAGAGAGTCTAGAAGTTGACAAATGGCCTGCATTAGCTAAAGCCTTAACGAACGACGTGAAATAAAAACAAAAATGTATACCTACACTATATGCTATGTTCGATAATTACATATGATTTACATTAGCTGGAAGACGTATTATCTACCTTTCTAAAACATAAATAAGACAAAAAGAGTTGTGTTTCTTTGACTATTAACTCCATAGACTAATGTTAAATTTTCGAACACTGTTTTAAAATTTAGACAAAATTAATTAAAGATATCACTGCTAGTACTTACATAATGACCAAGTCTAGAGTTTTAATTCCGTCTTTACAATATCTTTTATCATCAAAATTGCTAAGTCCACGTTTTATTATTGTATCTGTCTCGAGTTTGGGAAGTTTGGCTCTGATTACATTTGTTTTGATAAAACTGACATTATTATTTAATGCTGCTTTAAAATCATCAAATTTCATACACTTTTTCACGTACCCACGAGGAATACCTTTTGCTTTTTTGTCAGTTTCTTATCATCTAATATCACAGCGTACACCTTACTCCTTAATCCAACAATTCTCTAACTGGTACAAACATAAACTCATCTTTCATTTTTTCAATAACTTTTTTATTTTAATTATCTTGAAATCCACTACTCGATGGATAATCTAATAAATCAAATAGATCTTTATTATTGTAAATATCTTGATAGACATCCTCACATTTTATATTATAAACTAGCGAGTCTGTATCAGTAAATAGCAACTCTGAATGTGGCCACTGCTTTTTGGTTATAGTGAAAATCGTACATCAGCCACTTTGATATATCAAGCACAGCTGCACCAACATAAATCGGTTTATTGAACTTTAAATTTGTCTTTCGTAGTTGTATTGCAACAAGATTTTCATTAAATATTTTCATACTGACAAAACCATCATCGTTACCTAATTTACTTCTGCGATTTATATCATTAACAATTTCTATCGAAACTCGCTTTCGAATATACTCCATTGTCTTCCCAAACACCGAGTTGTTCATCAACTTGAAAAAGTCTTTCTCAAATTCAGTTTTGGCTACAGCACGACGTTTTGTATTTAAGTTAATATAATCCGCCATCCACCTTGACTGATTAAATTTTAGTACGCGATGGACTTTTCTCAGAATTAATCCAGCATCTACTGCTTGCTTTAAATTTTTGTAATGTGTCACGTAATTTCTTTTATTTAACAAATTTGGAACTAGCTTATTAACGATCGAATTTTTTGCTGTTGTCATTGCCTGTTGTTCAGGCGATAATAAACTGTAATCAATCAGCATTGACTCTGCACAAAACGGATAGTCGTTATGTAGATCATGTAACGAACTAGGATAATCGAGATCAACTTCAACAAAGTATGAAATATCATGTAAATTTTTTTCAGTATCTTTAAGAAATTGATCTGGAGTTATGCAATGAAATCCATTACACGGAATTGGCTCTGACATTGCATAACCATAAAAATTATTTTAACCTAGATAAATAATGTAATTTGACGGTAAATTTTTATCATAATTTTTCAAGTACTTATTATTAGCTACTGCATATTTTTTGTAATAACGCTAATTCCGCCTCTGATACCTTTTTCAATAAAATTAAACATATCAACATCAGTTAAGAGATCTAATTCTATCTTACTCGTTTTTAGTAGAGCGTCCCATGACAGTCCCGGAGCGGAATAATACCAGCAGGGGTCTAGTCCATAACTTTTATAACTAACTTGACGAAAACTTTCAAAAACATCTGCTAGTAGTAATACATCTGTTTTCAAATATAAATCATGATAATCACCAAATGTTTTACAACTAAATTTATTCCAAATATCTTGTGCATATTTGTACTCGTCATCTGTGATATTTTCAGTTTTGAGTTGCGAGTAAAATTTATCTTTATCCGGAAGAGACGTTTCATCAAATCTGCTCCAGTCGTCGAGATGCTCATACGGAAAGGTACCCTTTTTCGTCAGATTGACATAGTTTTCACCAAAACAACTTTTTAAGTTATTGAAACTGATACAGCCTTTTACTAGCTCATCTAATGATGCTGCCATAAATTGCAGGCTGTCATTGAAACGTAATTTGCCAAGCGTAACTGACATATACTTTTCAAAATTGTTAGGAATACATTTTATTACGTTATTTAATCTTAGTTTAGATTTCATTTCCTCGTTGCCAAAAGCTTCTACAATGATAAGACTATCATAACCACGAAAATTACGTAAAACTACAGGATTAAAATCTGGCGCATGAAATTTTAAATTGCAACTGTTATGAGCTGCTCCTCGATACTGACCGGTCAGATGACAATGATCCCGCACTTTATCACCTCAACCGTGTTTAGGCAATGATTTTTCGCAGATATGACAATTAACTGCATTATCAAAATCAAGTTGTTGTTCGGATGTTATTTTCATTAGAGCTGCTTTGAATAATCTGTTAGAAATCTTATTAACTTCGTTTATTACATTTTTTAGTAACCACACGGCAGGACATTCAGACTCACCATTTTTACATCTGTATAACTTTACTGGACCTGAAAAATTATCGTTAGCACAACAAACTACTTTATAAGCTGCTCCACAAGGGACATGTTGTTGTATTTTTCTTGTACTTCATTTATTCGGATTATTTTCTGCGCCTGCCACAGGGACAAGCAGACACTCATAATCAGCATATATAACAAAAGGAATATTTAGCTTATGATCATAATTTTTAAATTTTAACACTTTTTCTTTTTCGCTTGGCATAGTTATTCTTTGAACGCTGACACAGTATTTGAGATGCTCTTGCAGTGTTTCATCTTTAGAAAAACACTGTAGACATCTATAACAGAAATATTTCTTGTTTTTATTTTTATTATATTGTCTGCCAACTAAGCCGTTAAAGTTTTTTACCCAGCAATAATGTCCTCGATAAAATAATAAATTTATTGTCTTCTGTGTAGCATTTTCTGAGATATATCTCGGGTACACATTTTCTGTATCATCTAGTCCGAAAACATTTACTGAAATATTATTTTGCTTTTCAAACTTTGACATTTGATTTTCTGCAACTGGAAAAGTTATTCCAATAAAATTTAATTTTGATATGTGACTAAAATACTTGTCAACGCGATCAGCATTTGTTCTGCTGGAAACATCGCAGAAAGAATAGCCCACTGGAAACATTGGTCATCATTGTTTCTGACATTTATACAACATTTTTTGTTTTTAATTTTTGAGGGAGATCAACGTAAGAACTACCGCGAAGTATGTTATATTTTGCTGTGTGAAATAAAACTTCTTTTGTCATTTCAAATTTCCAACCCGATCCTGATGCAGTAAATTCCTCTAATTTTTTATTTATTTCCTGATGTATTTCATCGGCAACCGTGGCAATATTTGTTTCAGTTAATATTTTTCGTGATTTAGCTGTTAGATATGGTTCTGAAATTTCGCTGTCAAAACTTGTATTTTCAAAAATTATATCAAGTATATCCTTTTCAGTTACATGTAACTTTGATAAAATCATATGATACTGAACTATTAGTGTGATACTTTTGTGAGCTGCAAGTTCTTTTGACATAACAGGTTGTAAAAGATGAAATAAATTTGTGGAGTTAAAATTTGCTAAAATATTTTGATCATCAAATTTGTAACTGTTATCATAACCAGAAAATGCACTGACAATTTTTTCTGCTTTGATAATGCTCTTCTTGGCAATATCTCGCAATTTCAGCATTGTTATATAACAGTTAATATATTTAATTGATATCGCTAATTGAACAATCAATTCGAGATATAAAATCTTTATATTATAATGACAGAAATTCTGAGATACATTAGGTTGACAGCAGAGGAACAGGAAGCTTATCATGTTCACCCAAAGTACAACTTATATGCTGGAAATGCACTTGGTTCGATTATTAACATAAAATCTCAAAAATCTATAGGTAAATCAACTCCAGCTGGCATGATAATAAGTGTTAGTGGAGATGATATAGAAAGAGTTGAAATATTTAGAAAATATTTTATTTATACTTTGTTTTGTGATGATATTCCAGATGGACAGCGAGTATATAGAGTAAATAATTCTATTAGCGATGATAATATTGAAAACTTATCTTTACAAGATGAATTTCAGCCGCATCTGGTATTTGATTTATACGAGGCCTCTGAAAAAGAAATTATTCGTAAAAGAAAAACTAAAAAAGTCCTAGGTAATTTGCAAAATAGTGGATATCTCATAGTATCCGTTGGGGGAACAAAAACGGATTTTGTTTGTTATTGTAGCCATAGATTTGTTTATGAAACGTTTAACGGATCTATACCTAATGGTTTAGTGATAGACCACGTCAACCGAATTAAAACAAATAATCGTCTAGAAAATCTGGATCTTGTGACGCCAAAAGAAAATACAAAACGAGGACGAGGTGGTGGTGGTATCAATTTTAGATGTTCGGTAAAACCTGTTGTTTCATTGAATCTTAAAACAGACGAGGAACTCAAATTTCCTTCAATGACAGCTGCGGCAAAACATTTTAATATTAATTCCAGTGTAGTAAAATTTGCCGCCGATCGAATAATAAAATCAACTTTTTCAAGCGAACACAATCCTTGGATTATCTTTAGATACAATGATTAAATAAATTTGCTAGCTCGGTTTTAGTTAAGCAATTATGAGCAAACGCTATAATATCACCTTTATCAAATTTCAGCGTTATTATTGCGCTATCATTAAGTTTATTTCTTTCTGCCTCTGTTAGCAGAATCTTATTAGAATCGCCTTGCGTAACAATAACGTCAACAGAGTAAGAATTATACCCCAACAGAAATTTTCGAACTGCTTCAGTTAATTCGCTATAATTTAATATATTAACTTTCTGATGACATTTTATCTCCGTGGTCATCTTATAACAACAAATTAGATAAAAATATATTGTAATATGAACTTGATGAAATGACTTGCTGATATTTACGTAAGCGATATAATCGCTGGAGATATAATCGTGGACGATAATTTTATCCCGCGAAACGGTTGCGAGCGAGATGCTGTCTCAAGAGATTTTACCCTGAGAATAATCGCGGACGATAAGTCTGTTGGTTATACAGAGGATGACATTTTATTTAACGACGACGATGAACAAAACGAGATTATAAGTGTAGTTGACAAAAAAAAAATTACAGTAGACCGACAACTGGACGATATAATGTTAAGTATCATATCGCTAAAAAAACAAAATTTAATTTTACTATTACCGAGCAACAAATATTTTGGCAACTTATAAAACCTTTTCTTAACGTAAAAGTAACTGGTCAGCAAAGAAATATAAAATACGATTTTATTTTCGCTAAAGTATTTAATTTGTCGCCAGTCGATAATGCAAGAAAATTACGTTTAATTTCCTTATGTAGACCGGTCAGATGTAAATCTGTACTACTGAAATACGAGCAAATTTATAACAATATTACGACAAGGTTATAGCAGTCGACGAGATCGACTGAGTTGGTACCCAGCTATTAAATTTATCGCTATATCCTCTCCATTTAACTAAACTTTTATTGCCTTTTTTCCTAATAACTTTTTCAATAACAAATATATCTTGTTCGGTTTTCTGAAGTTCTTGCTCGTAAAACCTACCAGTTAAAGGTTCACCTAATAAATCTTTTAGTGTATATGTTACAGGTATTGTCAGGAGTACTTTATCAACAACAAACACTTCTTCGCTCCAGTTCGGAGTAAATCCTTTCTCAAATGTATTTTTTCGTCAGAGAAATTCTAACTTTATCACCAACTTTAAATTTATATCTGCAGTACATATTTTCGGTTGCTAATATTGGATTTTTAATTGCGTCGTTTGGCGACATTTTTCTTTTACACGATGAAAGGGTTCGATGTTTTGTGTTATTATATTCGTCAACAATGTTTTGTAGATTGTCCATGTATTTATTTGTATTTTTAGCTGTCAAATACGTATGAATTTTTTCGTTTAGCGTGCGATTAAATCGCTCGACGACGACGCTTTTACCTTTATTTCTGTAACATATTTTTTGATGTTATTTTGTTATAAAAACTGCTCAAATATTTTATTAAAAAATTCTGCTCCATAATCGGTCAAGATTCTATTTGGTTTTCTTTCTGTACTTGTTATTATTTGTTTTAATGCATCAGTTATCGACGTCCCTGTCTTATCTGAAACTAGTACACTAAAAGCATATTTGCTGAAAACATCTATGACATTAAAAAGATATCTTTTGTTATCATTAAACTGAGCAAGATTTGACACATCAACTAAATCTATCGCCCAGATATCATCAACGGCATTTGCGACAACTTTACGTCGCGTAAACTTTTTTTCAGATTTGTGTAATTCAGCTGCAAGGTCATCATACAATTCTTTTCCAAGTCCAAGTTTGTATTTAGTTCCTATCATTCCCTGAACAAACTTTCTATCAAATCGTTCTCTCATGTTCAGGTTTCATATCACGAAGTTCATCTAACATTACTTTATCACAATCTGATTTTGAGTTTTCTGAACGAACGTTGTCAGTACGCTCTATATCACGGTAGCAGATATCATGACGCATTGCTATTGCATCAACTTGATTATAAGGCTCTTGCCCTGGCAATGGTTATCGTTTTCATCTTACTGTTTATCAAGAGCATTATAAGGTCCAGTGTATTTATGGCCAGGTAATGTCCAATCGCCTTTTGGTTTTGGTAATTTTCCAATAAATTTGTGACTGTCTATACCTGTTCCAATTATTTCTCTGTTGTTGCATTTCTGACAATATGTAACAATTTTATTTTGCTCAAGACATAAATCTCTATCACAATCGCACTCGCATGTCATTATTTATTAATCATCCACTAAAATAATCTTGTCTGGACAACCCGCTCCGGACAACTTTGTTGTTGGCAGTGGTACTGTTGGGGATAATTTCTTTAAAAACATACTTTTTCTTTTTCCGCAGATTGCGCAAATACTTTTCAGCATTACTCTATTATTTTTTGTTTTTCCTGTTATTTCCTCTTTATTTTCTGTTTTAGGTTTACACTTGAGACAATATGTTGACGTTATATACACAAGTTTAGATAAAATTAATTGCAATTTCGTCATTGGCGTGAGAAGGTTGCTTGTCAAATTGTAAAATAAATTTTAAAAAATCTGGATTTTTATTCATCCGTTTTATAAATATCACGCAATAGTATCCACAAGCAGAAGTTCCAACAGGCTGAATTTGATTAGACGAACAATTTATTATTTTATATGGGTTTTTTTTTTTTAAATATTGTTTATTGCGTCACTTGGTGGAAGTCCAAATGAATCAAAATAGTTGTCATTATAAACCGCTATCCAATGTGTGCCAGATCCGTCATTGAAATCTTGTATATTTATCACACACGAACCCCCAGCTGGTGCGTTGTTAAGTTCATCTTTGGAATAAACTCCACGGAAATGTTTTATTTTTTCAGTTTATCAAGTATATCAAAGTTGCTTAACGTGGTCGAGTTCCTGGCAATGTTAGTCCACGTCCGATTCCTAGTAGATTCGGAAGAAGACTTCACACTAATCCCGCTAGCAGTCGAGCTATTGGAATAAATCCACCTTGTTTTGTCTGCTGGCGTTTCGTTGTTTTCTTTTTTTCGTTGTTGTCTTTCTTTTCGCTGTTTTTCGTTTGGGCATTATATTCATCTTTAGACAAAACTTTTCTTTATTCCATGACCTTCAACTGCTTTTTTCGTTGCGCCAGATACTGCGCCAGACGCAGCCGCTAGTCCAAGCGTTCCTAGTATAGGCAACATTTTTGGTATTAACGTTCTGGCTATTACAAATAGTGCCGGACCGAAGAAACCACCTTGTTTCGACATTGCTGTTATTTGTGCAGCACTTAAATTTAAAACAAAAGTTTTTTTGCGATCGTATTTATTTATTTGTTTTTCGGTTAACAGTAATTTTGTTATTATACCTGCTTGGTCGCTAGGTTTTATTTTTAATGATACCTGACTCTGCTTTGCAACAGCAGCTGTCAATTTTTTAACTTGACCATCAGTCAAATATATATCTTTTACAACATATTTTGTCATTATATTACAGAATACAAATTAAACTTGGACTGACATTTTACCTCCGACAGAGTCAATTGTTATAAATCTGTCGCTGATCACTAACGCATATACATACAGCTGCGCTGCTGGAACTATTCCGAGCGTCCAAGTAATTTCAATATCAGCTGTAGAATCGACAGCTCTTTCGCTATGCTTACTAACATCAAAATAAAATATTGGATAAAGTGTACGAAATTCCTCTACTGATATCTGAGATCCGTCTTCAACGTCCTGATACTTTTGTACTGCGTCCATAAGGTACATGTACGGTCCAGTAATATTTGTATTAGCGTTATCTGCAAAATTACATTCTATCACTCGTTCTGGATATTGTTTTGAATTTATTCTAGCGTATATTCGTCTAACATCAGCGTTATCAAATATTGCATTATTTTGTTGTTGGTTTCCACGTCGAGCTTGTCGCTGAATTACAACAAATAATTGACGCGGTAGTTATTCACTTGATGTTGTTGTGACTCGCCATGTGTAGTCGGTAGTATTTGGAACTGCTGTTTGATATATTTTATGTTGCTGAAAATAAATTTTGTTTGTATGTTTTTGCAGCATATCATTTAATTCTGACATTTTAGTGATTGACGGAGTTATTCGTGACATCCACAGTGCAAGTTTGTTTATGAAAAATTGTACATCAGCCCCGCCAGTTCTAAACAAACAATCATTTTGTTCTGCTTGATCTAAAGTAAGTGTATGTTTGACTCCATGAAATACTTTATTATAATCGCGACAAAAGCCAAATATTGTGCTCCACGGTAGCATCATTGTAATTTGACGTGATTCTGCTGCAAGTGCCTTTCGCCTAGCATAACCCTCATTGTAACGTTTATTTCTTATGCTAATTGCGTTATCAATCAAATTTAACATTGCAACGCCGTCTGCAGCTGCTCCTGGTGGTGTTATACCAATAATATTACAAGCTGCAATAAGTGAGACTCTTGTACCGTTTGCATCAGCAGCTGCAGCTGGTGCGTCTATACCAAAATTAACAGCATTAGCAATAAGAAAATCTCTTACAATTACAGCATCTGCAGCAGCATCAGCTCCATGCTCTAATACTCCTTTTGAAATAAATTCTACAGATCCGGCTGAACCAGCTCCAGCATCTTTAAACCACATCATATTAGTTGCAGTTGATCTGGAGTAATCATCAGAAAACGAAACAGTATTTAAGATTGTACTTGCAACTTGTAGATGACTCGAAATATCTTCAACAGTTTGATTTGCTAGTTGATATCTAGCACTTTTAAATAAACAACAGCCATTATTTATAAGAGCTACTTCTGTTCCAGCTGCAATTGCAACAGGTGGATTAGCTACTGTCATAATCTGGCCACGAACTTCCAACATTGCTTTGTGAGGCAGTAGAAATACGTCCTCGTCTCGAGTATTAAATGTTCTGACGCCAGCCTTATTAGGTTCGTTAGAATTTTCATCGAGATATTCAACGTATTCAAATTCTGTTACTGTGTCGTCTGTGTCATAAGTTTCTGCTAAATCGAGATAATTTTTAACAGACATTTTTTATTTATTAGGTTATATAAAATTTTATTATTGCGGAGCTGTTGCTTTAGATATTAATTTTTGTATAATTTGTTCTCCTTTTGGTGATAAAAGTTTCTTTGTTGTTGTTATCATTGCACGTTGAGTTTCTTTTGTTGGTGCGATTTCTGAGATAGCATGTTTGATTGTTGGTGCGCTTTTTATTTTATCAGCTATTTTTTGTCCCACCGCAGATCCAGCGGCAGATGCAGCTCTAGTTGCAAAAGCTTTACCTGCGTCAAGTGCAATTGGTGCTACTTTAGGCACTATTCCTGGGATATTTTCTACAATTTTAGTAAACATATTTCCCAAAAATCCTCCGACTATTTTTCTTATATAAACTTTTTTCTCTGTTTCATTATATCTGAGGTTTTACAATTTTATTGCCAATCATGAAGTGATCACGCGTACGTGCAGGTAATAAGTAATAACCTCGTTGTTCAGATCCAGTTGTCGTCCAGATTGATCTGTCAATTGCATATTTATTTCTGTTATCTGATTTTGAACATTTAGCGGACAATAAATAACTTGCCGTGGACTAATTAGCATGACAGATCCTGGTGGAACGTCTGGTGAAAAACTGTATATTGTTTGTCCTTTACTACCCTGGGCTGAGTAAGATCCAGATGCAATAGAGCAATTTATTAATATTGTGATTACGTCAGTTATATTTACTGGCAGATCACCGTCATAGGTTATAGTTTGTTCTGTAGTTGATCCATATTGTTTACGAGAAAACCCTATCAACGACGCGATACTTTTTGTTGATGAAGAATCTATTGTCAAATTATTTTTTAACGTTATTCTGGCGCGTAGTGTGTTATAATTCGGTACCAGTTCAAAATTGTCAGCTACACCATTATTTTTTGTTATAAGTTCTTTTATTGTTTTATTTAGATCAGTTACGTTGTAGGCTCCTTGTGGAATTTTAAATGTTTTCCATGTAGGTCTTGGAGCTGGAACTAAAGTAAAATCAAAATTATCGTTTACTCCAGTTTTTACATTAGCCATAGAATGCCAGCACGTGCAGGAAATTAGTTCTATCTCATATTGTTTTTCAGTATCAAGTTGTATTGGTGGAATGTAATTTACTGAAAAATTTGCTCTATCTTTAGCGGCTTTGCTAGAGTCTAGTAATAATGTTGTTGACATTGTTATTTATTATATTTTTTATAAAATTAAGTCGCCGCGATTAAGTCGCTGTGTAAAATTTCGTATTCGTTAGACGTTAATAAATTTTCCGATCTCAAATGATCAAGTATGTCTATAATTTCATTGTCAATTTCAGCGCTAACGTTTCCAGCTTCTTTTGATGATATCAGTAACATTAATCTGCCAATCATTTTAGTAACTGATGTAAATATTTTTACTCCTGTTCTTTCTCTTTCTTTTTCAGCTGTCTTTAACCTTTCAATAAGTTCATCACGATCACTAATCAATCGACTTAAGTCAGTTTGGCTTTCAATAGGATCTTTTATATCCCTTGAGACAAATGTATCAGCTTTCATGCGTATTTCATCTAGATTTTTTGCCTCAGTACTCAAACTACTGTTAGAATTGCCGTGCTGCATAAGTTTTATATTACGAATAGCTCTGATATAAAGGTCAGCGATAATCCAGTGTCGGTATTTTCCGATACTGCCTCTGTAGTTTTCTAATACTACATCGTCGAGATTTTTCTTACTTTCTTCTTTTATTTTTTCTAACTTATCAATATTTTCTTCGACGTTGTAATCAGTTTTTTTAATATCTCGTACTCTTAAACCTTTAAAATTGTATTTTTCGTTGAACCAATCATACTCGTGATCTTTTATTTCGTTATTTATATTTTCTAGATCATCTTTAAAATTTTGCTTTTCTTGGATATACATCTCTTTTCTAATTTTTTTCTAATCTAGCTTTTTCTTCTTCATATTTCTTCTCATGCCAACTCTTACCTTCACTTTCTGATTCTTCATTTTTATTTTCGTCATCTTGCCTAGCATTCTTCCAATCGGATCAACTGATACTTTTTCTGATAATCTTCATTCAAATTCTAGTGGATTATTCAACAGCCGCATTAGTTCAGCTTGTCTGTCAGCAGGATTAGCAATATCCCTTACTAGGTCTCTAGCCAATCTCAATCTGTCTTCATCAGATTTTCTAATAATTTTTACAGCAGAAGCTTCTTGCTGTTCTTAAACTAGCCCAAGTAAACCTTTTTCCCGTAATGTTTTAGATTCCTCTTCTGATAGTGGTTTAGTTTCAGGTTGTTTTCCAAGTAAAGCCTCAGTAACCGGTTTAAAAGCCGTAGCTGCTACTTCTGCGGCAGTTAGTTGTCCATGTCGTGCTTGTTGTACTTTTTGCTTAAATTCTGCCTGAGATTGTGCAAGTTTTTTTCAAATCTTCTATATGTTTTCTGTACTTTGCTCGTTTATCCATAATTAAATACTATTTTTCTATAAAATTGAAAACAAACTTACTGCAGGTATCTGTCAATACAACAGCGAAACATTTTATCTGGATTATGTGTTAGTTTATCAAATAAGAAAAAGTTATATTTATCTTTTGTTGCCTGATGATATAGTTCAATAAATTTATCTTTTGTCACGTCCCCGCATTGTTCGTTTGCAATATTTCTAACGTCAACATTATCTAGTCCGGGAAATAATATAAAACAACCAGTATTTCGCCGAATAAATCAGTCAACATTATAAAAACCCTGAGCAAGATAAATAGAATTACATTTCTTATTACGTGATAGTGAAAAATATGATCTTATTTTATTCATTTCTTCATTGTTTAGCGGAATATCATCAAAAACAATTATCTTATGTTCATCTGAATCAAGTTGATTAACTGGAATAAGTTCTTCTGGTTGTTTGATAATAAAAGAATCTTCACCAGCCTCACGATCATCACGAAGTTTATTATTATATTCGCTAAGTAGCTCGTACTTATCTTGTTGCGGATTAATCGTGTAAATATAAGCTCGATCGTAGTTAAAATTATTGCCCAGCATTAAATTCATAAGCAAATTTGTTTTTCCCGATCCAGTTCTTCCAACAATAAGATAATGACAATCTGGAAGTTCACTGTTATGTTTATGTTTCACCAACCGCTCTGTATCAAAATTTAATATCGACGATTTTGCCATTGTTGTTATACAATTTTATGTTATATAAAAAATTATCAGACAATAAATAAATAATGAGCTATTATACAAAATTTGGAACAACATTAGGAGATTCATCGGCTAAAGCTCAGCAAGGTGACTTATCTAAATATGCAACTCTTGATCAGCTCCGAAATGAAATCGATAATTTATTAAATATCACAAGTGTGGATCAAAATGAAGTCGTTGTTTTTCAAGATAAACAAGTACGATTAAAGACAAGTAACATACAACTGTCAGATGTACTTATACGAATTCCCACCGCGTTTGTTAATAATATCGTTACTTTTGCTGATCAAGGTAAAATACAAGATTCCGGTAAGTCAGTTAACGATTATATAAAAAAGCTGGTGATTCATTCACTGGTTACATTATCATGAATAAAATAAAATTACAGACCTTGGAAACCCAGCCACAGATACAGACGCAGCAACAAAAAAAATACGTCGATGATCAAGAATCTAAGTTTGTGTTAGTCAACGGTGGTATTATGCGTGCGTATCTCAACATGAATAATAATGGTATTAATAATCTCAGAACACCAGAATCAGATTTCGACGCTGCAACGAAAAAATACCTCGACGATAGCAACATTCCGACGGTGACATCATTAACAACAATCAACGATGGAATTGCCGCATTCAGAATTGATTATAGTAATCACATACAAACGTTCCTGAATTTTCGTAGAAATATAACCAGATCTATTAATGAATTTTTTGGAAGTCCAGCGGTTGTAGATATTAAACTCGCTGACATTAACATAAAAATCAACGATATTGTTAGTAGAATTCCTAATATCGTTGAAAAAACGAATCTGATTAAAATTCCTCACAAGCAGATCACCAATGTGGTATACACAGTAGCATCAGGATCAGCAACATGGTCACAGCAAAATAACACTATCAAACATACCGCAGAAGTCACTGGTGTATATAGGCTGTCTGTATTTAGCGGCGCAAAATTTAGTATATTTACCACATATCTATGACGTCATTCAACCGATAATTTTTCTGGAACTGTATCTGCAGTGTTAAATAAAGATGTCGAGGAAACATTTCTACTGGAACCATCTGATAAAAAATTAACCACAGCGTCTTACTGGTGGTGTCTGGAATTTGTCACTGAAACACCACAATTAATTACTTAATTAAATGACGACGTCATTAATTATAATGAATCAAACCCAGGGACTGGCACTAGAGCTTTTAATATTGTATAAAATCTGTAAGAAAATATTGTATAATGAAAAAACAGATCATCGATTTTAATCATATTTCAGAAGAAATTCCAAAACAAGATGACTCTCTAATACAATATTACAGATATTATCATAAAAAACTTTGGTGCGTGGAAAAATGTTACAAATACTATAACAAAATACTTCGAGTGATATCATATTTACCACTGCTAATGACTAGCTCTGGTATAATTTCAAGTGGAGCATCATTAAATCCGTTTTTGTTAATAATATCAGGCGTTGTTGTTTCTCATGCAACAGCGTGTAAAACAATTGAGCCTTGACTCGCGACTAAAAAAGTGCTTGTAAAACAGCAAGTATCACTTATAAAAAATTATTTGATCAAATGCGATCTTACCTGCGGGGTATAAAATATGATATGGACAATTTAATACGTGAGTTCCGTATTATTGACAGTATGTTAACAGATATTCTATCAATGAGAGTCAGCAGGTATGAAAATAATTATCAAAAAAAGTATGGGGGCTGCTGACAAAAATGTCAGTATAAAAGGGTTTTGGAGGGGTCGGGGGTCTCTGAGCCAGAAACCTCTTCTGAGATAGGAACCTCATCTTTAAAAGTCATTATTTTGATCTACAAAAGTCTGTAGAAGAAAATGGCACAATAGAAGGGTTTGGAGGGGTAGGAGGGTCCCTGAGATAGAAACCTCATTTTCATCTACTACTCCCTGCCCCTGAACATCCATAGTCGTTTTAGGTCTAAGGCAAATGTGCAAATCTCGAACACATAGATACACTACATGTCAGGCGTGATTGCTGTAATTAAAAGGTCTATAACATTATGTTTAATGAATGTTATGGACGGACATGGAGATGAAAGTTATTAATCCAAGTTTTTTTTTTCCGTAAATCTGGTATAACAAGAATAATTAATAATAGTACCGAAATATCGATGGCACGCCATTGCCAAATACACGCTTTATCGAATTGTAATTCGTTTCAGATTGAAATCAATTTGACGTTGTGAAAACTCAAATACCTCGCTCTTGGAAATCCTAACATCTACAACCTCCCCACCCAAACAGCACGGTCCCAAACTTCATACACCCAATCACACATTAGTTACACGGGGACTTTCCCGCCGTGGTCGTAAATATCATTAAGACATTAGGTTTTCAAACCATGCATATGAATGAAGATAAATTCATCCAGTCTGCCAGATCCACATCCCATGCGCCGTTTATATATACTTTTTTTCAAACGTATGGTTCGCTGAATCAGACATTATGACTAACCAACAAGTAATTTCAAGGTAGAACTTCAGTCTCTGTTTCTATTAAATACTTCATGGTATAATGGGTACGTGCAAGAATTTAAAGAGAGAATGTGTCAGAATTTAATCCTATATCTACCACAAAATTTATGGGGTTTTTTTTCACCTATAAGGGTCTTGAACAACATAGCATTTCCGAAGTACTTGTCAACAGCTCCTTGGTTTCAGTGTAACCAAATAGGGCCAATAATTGTACAACTATTCATCTGCGTGATAAAATATATACCTGGCATTCGCTTCTCTTCATAATTAAATCTGCATTTATGTTTGCAGTATATCTAGACAAAAAAGGTTCTTAATAAAACACAATATCTATTCAACCTCTGACTCCATTACTTGTAAATCGGAAATAAAAGTTTCAGCAAGTGCAGTGACTTGTCAGATTAAATCATCTCATATTCCACACTCACCCCAATTCTTTTCTACTCAAAGAAACCTCAGACAGTAACAAAGGAGTTATGATGACAAAACCGTTATACGTATGATGCATCCACCTGCTACGACTGCATAAATGAATTTTGGTCAGAATGTTTGGATTTTTTAAAATTGTCTTTGTAATTGAAGATTTTGTACATTGCATAGTTCACTCGCTGTAAGAAAATCTGGGGCGGGAGCCAAGGATGACACCGCCAGATTGATTAGAATATGACCAATATAAATGCAAAGTTTCATGAGGTTTAACTTTAGGAGGAGACATGGCTAACAACGTACTGACGAAATGACGAAGGAAAACATAAAATGCCCGAATAATATTCGATGATTCATAAAATATTTTTCCAGATTAACTTTTCATTTTAAAAGCTTGATGTTTCATTTCCACATATTCTATCCATCCGTCCATACATCCATACATACATATTAAGCTTCTCCCACAATCTTTTCATTCCCCTTGCTTCCCTTACGCGGTCCTATGAGTGTGCATTGATAGATCGATGGTTATACTGATGAGTGAGGGGGCCCCGAGTGGCCGAGTGGTTTAAAGCGCTCACCGTTACGGATCACTGACATCTCACCTCTGTCTGCATGGGTTCGAGTCTCGGGTTCGGCCAGTGTGGGTATGTGAGAAAGCATGCCAGTAGCTTCTCGTGGGTTGGTGGTTTTTTCCGGGGTTTTCCCGGGTTCTTCCTCCACCATTAATACTGGCTGCCATGTATAGCCTATCGTGTGCTGAAAAATGGCGTTAAACCCCACAACAACAACAATGTGTGAATGACTAAATGAATTATAGATTGAATGAATTGTTAAACTGATGAATAGGTTCATATCATTAAATGGATGGTTCCTTATCATTCCATAGTGTATGATTCTAAGATAAATAATGATAATAATATATATTAATTGTTAGTTTTTGCACGGTGCAACACGCGAAAGGATCCAAAATATCGGTGGGCGAATTACACATCGTATAAAAAGTTTATTTGACGTTAAAGTAAAGTAACGTTTTAGCTTTTTCATTTATCAATCTTTACACTCATTTAATTAAAATTTACGATGAAGCGATTAAGTAGCTTTAAGTTTAACAGATACAGTAAAAGGAATTTTAATTCGCGCTCTACGGTCAGGACATTCACTAATTATTTATAATTATTTTACGCGCCCCCCCCCCCCCGCCCCCAACCCACTACGAAATCCCCAGGGTACAAAACTTCAACCACTTAAGGGTTGAGGCGAACTATCAATTATTAGTGAATGTCCGGTTAACTTTAGCGGCTCGGCTGGACCCCCCCCCCCACTATAATATCATCTGTCGCAGATGCTGACAATATGTCTATCGCGTTTTTCGTTTTTTGGATTCGAACCCATGAAGTAGTTTCCACTAGTCGATCGAAAGTTTGTCTGTACGCTTTATCACTACGGTCATCGGACGCTTACAAATATACAGCTGAAATTAAATACATAACTATATCAGACAGACAGACATTAAACATACAAGGTATTTCGATCGTATAATTATTTATCAAGTATTCTAGTATTTTAATTTTTATGTTTAATGTAACAAATACTGATCTCTTTACAGTGTGTATTGTGAAATATACATTATCGATATTATAGCCTGTAAATCCCAGCGAGTTATACCGCAGTCAACCATGATCTTGTTTATCATGACCTTATGCGTGTTCTGTATAGTCGATAGGATATTTTTCGCGTCTTGACATGTGACAGCGGGTTTGGCTAAACTGTGAGTATAACTGCGATTCCCGCAATTTTCTGTTGCTGAAAAAATACGTCACCTTACTGTAACACAGTAAAACCTTGTATATCTGCTGACTTAGTGATCTGTAATTAAATCATTGTTGTAATAATAATAATGAGTGAATCTGTGCTTACTATGGAATCTCCCACGGCAAAATTAGCTCGACGACTAGATACAATCAAGAGGTATCTTCCAGTCCATGATTCTGTAAAACAACAGCCGCAACAACGCCTGTATGCTCATGTGGAATTTACAGAGGATACAGAACAGTTATTTAAACCATTCACAAAAGCCACTAAAGATCTTCTTCCTTCGGTGGAACAAACAGCTAAATCAACCGAACAAACAGCTAAATCAACCGAAAAAATATCAAAAAGAACTAAGCAAACCAAAACAATTCTTAAAGGACTTCTAGCTGAAATGGTGCCGCTCAACCACAATTACAGGAAGAAATAGAGGGTATCGATCAAGCTCGTGGTGAAATCGCTGAAGTAAGTGACCTTGTTGCATGAAAAGCAAAATCTGATTTAAAAAAAATAAAAAAATAAAAAATAAAAAAAAAACACCTGCCGAATCTACCGAAGATGGTTTTATAAAACTTCAAACAAACCTTGTAGCGGTTGCTGCAGCAAGATATCAAATTCGCAGTGAACTATTAAATCCAGAGACCGCAGATGTTCCAGAATCAAACCGGGTTCCTATTGTGTTTCGAAAATACTATGGTGTAGTAAAATCACAAAAAATATAAGTTTTTATTTGAGGCATTTAATAAACGAGTGAATGAAGTTGGAGAATCCCCACTATTTGGAGATATATTATCGTCCAAAAGATCACAATTTGGGCAGCCTCATATTGAGGAAGAAGAACCACCTGAAGGAGTGACTGCAAGTGGCTTTGCCACTCGCGATCGACGTCGTAGGAAACAAGGTGGTAATATGATCGCTGAATCGCCGGTGATTCAGGAAAGAAACTTTATCCCAATAATATCCTCGTTGATGTTGATCGACTAGAAATTCTGATTGTTGTAAGACGAGCGGTAACAATTCCCACGAAATCATCAATGAAGCAGCCTCTATTTGTCAGCGTTTATTTACCGGTTGCGTCATGGACGGCACTGATCGATGACATTACGACGATTACTAGTGAGTGATCAATTAGATCGGCAATAACAAAATAACATGATTATACACAATGCCCAACGTAGAACTGAAAGCGTCAGGGTGATAATTTCACGATTACCGGTTTATAAAATGATCTACGGAAATGGACTCGGCGATGTTGTTCAGGGTTTATTCAGAAGGATTGCCTCAAAAGCTACTCCGATTGCAAAACAATTACGTACGAAAGCCATCGAAGTTGTTTGTGATAAGGCTATTGGCACTGTTGGTAATGTTTCTGGTAAAGCATTCTCGGCGGTCAAAGACAGACTCGCACGATTAGTAAGACGAAAACCACAGCAGGATGAGAAGCATTCTAGCGCAAGCATTCCAGTAAAACTTCAGCACCGAAGTAAGCATTCCAGTAAAACTGCCCAGCACCGAAGTGATGCCACCAAATGTCAGCAAAATAATAAATCAAGCAGACGAGGAGTTGAACGAATTAGCTGGCGTGCCACCACCGACAAAACAAGGCGCAGCTGAGATAGAATAAGAAATATCCTCAAACCTGATAGCCGGTAGTGGTCTGGCCCGTCATCGTTTGCGATATTGATGGGTGTCAGAACATTGTTTTAGACAACAACGAATTATAATAAAATGTTCAAACTAATATCTGATCCAGCATTTGACATGGACGCACCAGTCCTCAAAGATGAATCAGTGCTTGATTATCAGTATTTTTCTTATGATGCATATGTACCTTTCGCACGTGGACGAATAGAGCTACAAGTGCAGGATACAAGCAAATATTTTCTGCCCGGCGAGGTATTCATTGAGATCAAAGGAACACTTCTGAAAACAGATGATACAGCATATGCAGCTGAAGTTCGAGTTGGTTTTGTTAATAATGGTGTTATTGTATTATTTACCAGTGCCACGTATATGATCGATGGAATAAACATTGAATCATGTCTGGAAAATGTTGATGTTGCCACGACAATACTTGGTCTGGCAAGATATTCCGATGATTATTCACGGTCCGCCGGTCCATCAATGATGTTCGCCAAGGACATTACTGATTACCCTGGCGATAGGCAGCATCTCATGGTACAATTAGCACAGGCTAGTTCCGATGTTTCAGCAGCTGAAACGATACCACGACCTGCCGCTGCTTTTGCGACACTGCATAGCTTCAATCCAGAATCCAACCTGGAATTTTCAGCACGGCGATCAATGTTAGAGGGTAATAACAGAGAAATTTCATGTGTAATTCCACTGTCTCGTATCTTTGAATTCTGCAGAAATGTCAGAAATGTTATTTTTGGTGCCAAACACACAATTGTACTTGTCAGAAAAGCCACCCACCACTATGCAATCTGGCGCCCTGTTTATGATGCTGGTAAAGTAATACTGACAAAACTTTCGTTGTGTATGCCAACAATGACACCATCGCTCGTTGAAGAACAACGGCTGCTCTCTTTTATGGACGGTGGCGGCAAGTCAACGTTTGTCATGGCTGACGATGACCACAGACAATATCCAGAATACAGTTGCTTGGTTATTTACATTTCAGACTGCATCACAGCAGGGAGTTTCAGCGTCACGGCATATATTCATACCGTTTCAGGATAACGTCAGAGCAGGCTCGAAACCCAATGGTGGTTGACCCGGTTGGAGCTTCCGAAGTCTCTCTGAGGACAAACGGTCATCAAGAACCATCTGAAGAAGTGTTATTGAATTTTGAGAATAATCAAGTTGCACGTGTAAATCATCGCTTGATGACGCTTATGGGTCTTGATCAGAATGTTGATTCTGGTTTGCAGATATCTCAGCCACATTTTACGTCGTTGTCTCCGATCTATTATTTCTCGCACGAACACCTAGATCTGCTTAGGCAATCATTCGTTGATATACATTTTCGGGCTCGCGTAGCACCAGGTGCTATTGCTAATTACAGAGCAATCGCTGTTATTCTGTCAGACAAAACAATTTTAATTGAAGGCGTTGGTCGACGAGTGAGAGTCATTGATGCGCCCGTAGAAAATATGTAATATTAATTAGAACATTCATGATGTTATAACGTTATATTATCACGTCAATCCGGTCAGATTTAAAAACTGCAATCGTCATCAAAGAAGAATTCTGGGGCAAAAATAACTCTGATATCAGCAGCGTTGCAGGGCCCAAATAAATTATCTTTGAACGTCAACTCATACACTACAACGACGCCAAGAAATCAAGAACTGGCGTTAGACTTGATCTCTCTGCGAATGCGATCAGCGACACAACAAAAACCGTTGGTGTATTTCCGTTTCTAGCGGCATTACCAGCGTTTATTGCAGCAGCTGCTCCAGCTATTGCAAAAGCAGCTGCACTTTGTGCCGTTGGAACTCACCTTTAATTTCGCGTGCTGAAATACCAGCAGACGGACACGCACGTGCAATACTGGTATTGGTATGATAAGAAAGATCATCTAATCCAGAGATATGTGTGTTTTGAAAAAGATAAGAAGGTATGATAAAAGCTGTATAAATATTCTTGTTTGTTTGGCAGTACCATTTTTTTTTTGATAGTAGGACCATATCTGAGTATAGTTTTTCCTCTCGTTCTTCATTGTACATCGACATAAATCAAGCTTCTAATGGCATCCTGAAAAAGAACGCAAAATGAAGACAGAGAAGAGAGAGAAAAAATACAAATACAGAAAGAGGAAAGGGAGTCATGCGCTATAGACTACTTTATCAAGGGACGCAACCATTGTTGTCTTCTGCTTGGCTTGATGGAGTTGTTTTCTGATCAAACAAACCTTTCTCGGAAATTTACCAAAATAGAAGACAAGGACAGAGGAGGACATAAGAAACACAAGAAATGAAAAACAAGGATGTACGCTAACCCTTTATTTCCAAATAGATATCCTGTAACTATTTACAAATGTTTTATGAAGAAACGTCCAAGTGATTTTTGTGACCCTGACCATCCATTTTACCTTGCCCCTCTAACTCACGTGCATGCACCTGGGCCAAATGAGCAAAGCTTTTTACAGGCACAAATTGGGCACGAAAGCTTAACTCACTGATGAAAAACAACATGGCTATGAAAGCAAACTTGTTAGGTTTGGCTTCTAAACGCATTAGAAATGAGAGCATGAGAAAATATATATGTCAGAATCTAATAGAAGACAATGTTCCAAACATGCAGGCTATACACATCACTGACTACAAACATCCTAACTCTCTCAACCACTACAGAAAACCTAGTAACAACCAGAAATGTGTTATCTAAAACCAGCTTTCTTCTAATTTTGTTAAACATCCCCATTATACCCCAGATGAATCAACCATGTTCCTTTAATCATTAATGAAAAAATGCACTTACCAGTCAGAAGGAGTCATTTATCCGTTCACACGTTATTCCACAAGAAGATTTCCCTGTATCATATCCTTCCACTACCAATAGCAACATTTGCCATATTTCCGAGACAGAAAATAAAATTTTTTACAAGAAATCGTGAACATGAAAGTTCAGCACATGCTTATCCGCTAGAGTTTATATTTGGATGGTCTTTCATATACAGGGGTAATTTTCCAATCAATATTAATTACAAGTATGTCACAAACAGTTTCACTTCCACCAAAGAAAAGGAGAGTTATATACAATAGCGATACAGATCTCTAATAACCCCTGTTCGTCTTCCTTATGGCCTATTTAGAACTGTGTACCAAGTATAGTTTCATTATTTACAATAACTTGTCTAAATTGAAACTGATGAAAATGAAACATTTCTTGTAATAAATATTAATTATATATTGTTAATTTCATATAACATAATTCTATATATTAGATGTGATAATACCTAAATACTATCAAACGTTTTATGTTGTTTTTGGTTTTTTCCTCACGCTTAAAAGAACGTGTACTTCGAATGGAACGGTCACGTCACAGCCATCATTGACATTTTCGTATTAATTCGCCGTATGTTAAAAAGATTTTCGCGTGAACTATATTGCAACAGTGAAGAATTCATTTTACTTTATAGGAAAATAACGGTTGAGAAAAATAATCTACTTTGGGGTTTTCACCGAGAAAAGGAAATCCCAGTTTCGGGGTTATATTTTATGTCTCACCACTCGGCAAGCCTCGTTGGGAGAAAAATAATGTAACCTCTTGACTGGGATTTCCTTGCCTCGGTGAAAACCCCATCATAGATTCTATTAATCTCACTTCTAAGCAGAAAACAGTCGTAAAAATATAAGACAGATCATCTTAAGTTTGTACTAATATAAGTACAATCAGAATATTGTATATAATTTTTCTTGCCATGAGTAAAATAATGTCATCTTTAGAATTAATTGCTAGCCATACATATATTCTAGTGATGGTTGTTTATCTATATTAGTCAGTCGTGACTCGAATATACGTCATTTCTTTACAGTAGTAACACGAATTGCAAAACCTGCGCATACTTTGATACATATTCTCAAATTTTCTCATTTTAGTAAGTTTCCAATTAAGAAAAAGGATATCATTTTTCAAATCGGTGGCATCTTAGTAGAAATATTCAGACATTTCACTCGCTCAATGTTGATTGACCTAATCAAGTCTTATTCAGACACGTTTACTACCATTATCGCTAAAATATATTTTAATGCATGCATTTAAAACGTTTGAGAGTTAGACCTCTTCCTCTCGTATTTGGCTGTAGCTCTTCAAAACATCAAGATGTTTACCTTTTCTGTACGACAATAAGAACTAAGCCATACATACATATATACAGACATACAAAAATACATACATACATACCCACATACACACCCACATACATACATACATACATACATACATACATACATACATACATACATAGATGATGTCGAAGTATCTAAGTAATAATATTTTTTGTTATATTTGTTACAAATGGCTTCCAAATAGAGGTTTAATTTGTCTCTATTAATGGTTGCATTCAAGTATGAAGAGGTGTATAATCGTACGTAAGTTTATACATTGTATATATTTATGAATTCCTTCGGCTCTTGCTTTGGTCTTAATACTCCTCCGCAAATAAATAAATGTATGCCTATTGGAGAAGTTGAACCCTGTTAAAATGAGGAAGATATTTAAGACTAATGTTTCAAATGCTTTTTGAAAGGTTTGTGCTTTTCCATGTAATGAATGAAAAGTATCAGAGAAAAGACTTGACTGGGTTAGTCACGTCAACAAACTAATCGATATATAATGAGGTATATCGGTACTTACGATTCACGTATAGAATAACATGTATTTTTCCTACTTCTGTTTGGTGTCGTGCCAAATAAATGAATAGTTTATTAAACATGTTTTGTTCAATTGTTCAGATTTAGGTAAAGACCTACACCTATAAATTGTAAAATGAATAAAAAGGATCAAGGTGACGAAATCTGTTATTCATCTCTTATTTTATACCAGTAGTATCAATTGCCCTTGAAGGAAATTCAATTAGAGACCACTGACCTTGATGAAACGAATTAACGAAATAAGAGCAGGGGGGATGTCGATGTCAATGTCAATGGTTTTTACGTATCTCTAGCTAAGAAGTTAAATAATATTTTCTTCATTACTGGACAAATGTAAGAGAGACACAGCAATTGTGGATACAAGTCCACATTGACATATGTAAATGTGTCTTCATAATGTCCTAGAATGGTTAAATGACGATAGTGTTATTATATTTTTCATCACCTTGTTTATACGTGTTCCTTTTATAAATGTAGTCTAAATCAAATTATAAATGTCTGCATTAAAATGGGTTAGTGTCAAACTGAAATTTTCCAAGTTAATAGAAATGGAAGAGTTCTATTAATATGAAAGTTAAGTAGGTTAATTATGAAAACTACAACAATACATGCGCATGTGCTGGTATAGTTCACAGTTGATTTAACCAAACATTATTACAGTTTTTTAGTAAGTTCAAATGAGATAATTCATTTGTAAGTATCAAATAATTCCTGATAAAAGAGAACCATTCTTATGTAAAGACTTACTATTCTTCCTGCCAAGATGATTTAGTTTCTTCATTGATGAAATTAGTTATAGGTTTTTGAGTATTTAAGTGTGTACTCATGCATCTATATGGGCTTGAAATGTATTTATGCATCAATGCATGTTTGTTTGTATGCCTCAGTGTATGAACATTTATCCAAGTATGTAGATGCTTAAATCGGGTGAAAATATGTATGCACCAATAAGTATCACTTTATTATCTTCTTCTTTAAGTCAATTATAACGTCATTTTATTAATTATCTTATAGACAATCGCGTGTTTGTCCTAATTTCTTTGTGGTATATTGCTAAATAAGTGGATATCGTGTCAATCGATTTTTATCCCAGCGTCTTTATTTGTGAACCTAGTGCACCGAGTTGAATGGCTGTGCGGCATATCTTATTGGAATGAATTAAAGAAACATATACGGTAATATGTCGACTGATATGTTCATGATCATATAGTACTCTCTGTTAGGGTGGCACCAACAGATAAATTATACATCATTTGGTTTCGATAAATGTAAAGGGGACAGTTGTATTGGGTAAATTAAATTTGGCATTGTGAAATGTAGCTCTAGAATGCGTAGGAATACTCGCTATCCATAATACTGTTTCATTTTCTTTCGTTCCTGTATTTTATTGCCTGCACAGGTATTATATTTACAGGATGATCACTGTAGTCGAATGTACAATATAAATATTTACTTCTGGACGGGTTAATGCCAACGTAAAATGCTTCCACTCTAAAAGATAAGGAAACGTTTTTACTTAACTGAATGTATTAAAATGAAAACGGTACACACAAACATATATTGTTTGCTTGCGTAATTTAAACGTACATCAATATACCTATACAAAATGCACAGCTCTAGGTCAAGTTCATATCAGATGGGTATATTTAACAAGCAAAGATTAATAATAATTGTAATTAATAATATGTATGTATGTATGTATGTATGTATGTACGTATGTATGTGTGTGTATGTATATATGTATGTATGTATGTATGTGTGTATGCAAGACATGCGCGACGCAACCATTGTGACCGTCTACAAAAACAAGGGCGACCGCAATGACTGTAACAATTACAGAGGAATCTCGCTCCTGAGCATCGTTGGCAAAGTATACACCCGCATCCGCCTCAACAGGGTGCAGCTGCTGGCGGTCCGTGTGTACCCGGGATCCCATTGCGGCTTCAGAGCAGGCAGGTCGACAAACCGACATGATCTTCTCCCTCAGACAGCTCCAAGAGAAGAGCAGAGAGCAAGGTCAGCCACTCTGCATGATGTTCATCGACCTCACCAAGGCCTTTGACCTGGTCAGCAAGAAATGCCTATTTGAACAACTCGGGAAGATCGGCTGCCCCCCTCCCCCCTAAAAAAAACTCCGCAGCATGATAATCTTCTTCCACGCCGATATGAATGGAACAGTCCTGTATGAAGGATCCTCCTTAGACTCCTTCCCCATCAACAGAGGCGTGAAGTAAGGCTGCGTGCTAGCGCCGACCCTTTTCGGGATCTTCTTCTCCCTGCTCCTGTTCTACGCCTTCGACTCGTCCACTGATGGCGAATATCTACACACCAGGTCCGACGGAAGGCTGTTCAACCTGGCATGACTGCGCTCGAAAACCAAAGTGAGGTCAGTGCTCATCAGAGAGATGCTCTTTGCTGACGACGCGGCTCTTGTGAACCACACCGAGGATGCCCTCCAGAGACTGGGAGACCGTTCGCTGATGCCTGCAAGCAGTTAGGGCTCACCATCAGCCTGAAAAAGACAAACGTCAGCGCACAAGATGCCACCACTGATCCCTCCATCAGAATCGACGGTGTCACCCTGGAAGTAGTCAACAACTTTACTTACCTGGGGTCAACCATCAGCAACACTCTCTTGCTTGATGTGGAGCTGGAGAAAAGGTTTGGAAAGGCAAACACCATCATGGCCCGACTAACGAAGAGGCTGTGGGAAAACAACACGCTGACAGAGCACGCCAAGACTCAAGTCTACCAGGCCTGAGTTCTCAGCACCCTCCTATATGGAAGTGAGACCTGGAGCACCTACATAAGGCAAGAGCGTCGACTCAACTCCTTCCATATACGGTGCCTAAAACGCAACCTGAAAATCAGCTTGCAAGACCGCGTCCCACACAGCGACATTCTGCAGCGTGCAGGTATCCCCAGCATGTACTCCCTGCTGAGCAAACACCACCTTCGATAGCTGGGACACGTCCGACGCATGGAGGATGGGAGGCTGCCAAAGGACATCCTATATAGACAGCTGGCCACTGGTACCAGAATAGTCGGTCGTCCCTCACTCCGCTTCAAGGATGTGTGCAAGAGGGACATGAAGGCATGCGACATTTCATCCGACAGCTGGGAAGTGCAGGCCAAGGACCAAGGCACATGGAGACTGACGGTCAGCAAGGACATAGCAGTCGCTGATGTGAGGAGAGGTCAGCTGGCTGCAGAGAAACGTGAGAGAAAGAAGAAGTGCGGCAGCAACCCAAGCAACTCAGACTTCCCAGTACGTCTGCACCAACTTCAATAGGGACTGTCACTCGCCCATCAGCCTGCACATCCAGAGCAGACGATGCCAAAACCCCAGAGACAGACGCCACGTGCATGGTCTCCCGAGACTGAGCTGCCAATGATGATGATGTATGCATGTCTGCAAGTACACATGTATGCACGTATGTGCGTATGTGTGTATGTATGCATGCATGTATGTATGTACTCATGTATGTGTGCGTATGTATGTATGAATGTATGTTTGTATGTATATGTGTATGTATGTACGTATGTATGTATGCATGCATGCGTCTGTGTATGTATGTATGTAAACCGTAAAAGAAATAGGTAAACCGTATTTTAACGATGCATTTAAAACATTTGAGAATTAGACTTCCTCTTGTATTTGGTTGTAGCTCTTCAAAGCATGAAAAATGTTTACCTATTCTGTACAACAATAAGAAGTAAGCCGAGACAAATACATACATACATACATACATACATACATACATACATACATACATACATACATAGACGATGTCGAAGTATCTAAGTAATAATATTTTTTGTTATATTTGCCACAAATGTCTTCCAAATAGAGATTAAATTTGTCTCTATTAATGGTTACATTCAAGTATGTAGAGGTGAATAAACGTACGTAAGTGTATACGTTGTATGCATTTATGAATGACTTCTGTCCTTGCTTTGTTCATGGTGCTCTACCGCAAAGGAATAAATGTATACCTATTGGAGAAGTTGAAGTTTGTTAAAGCAAAGGAAGAGATCTAAGACTATAACGTTTCAAATACTTTTTGAAAGTTTTGTGTTTTTCATATAATGAATAAAAAGTATGAGAAAAAGACTTGATTGGGTTAGTTATTTAAAGAAACTAATCGATATTTAACGAGGTAGATCGATACTTATGATTCACTCCTATAATATCAGGTATTTTCCTACTTCTGTTTGGTGCCGTGCCAAATAAATTAACAGTTTGTCAGACATGTTTTGTTCAATTGTCTCGTTTTAGGTGAAGACCTACACCTAACAACTGTAAAAAGAATAAAAAGGATCAGGGTGACAAAATCTATGTTATTCATCTCTTATTTTCTACAACTAGTATCAATTGCCCGTGAATCACCTTCAACCAGAAACCGCAGGCCTTGATGGAACGAAATAACAAAATAAGCGCAGGGGGATGTTGGTGTCAATGTTAATGATTTCTGCGTATCTCTAACTAGGAAGTTAAATAATACTTTCTTTATTATTGGACAAATGTAAGAGAGACACAGTAATTGTGGATACAAGTCCACATTGACATCTGTAAATTTGTCTTCATAATGTCTAAGTCTAGTTAAATGACGAGAGTGTTATTTTATTTTTCGTCGCCTTGTTTATACGTGTTCCTTTAATAAATGTGGTCTAAAGTAAATTATAAATGTCTCCATTAAAATGTGTTAGTGTCAATCTGAAATTTTGCATGTTAGTAGAAACGAAAGAGTTCTTACTAATATGAAAGTTAAGTAGGTTAATTATAAAAACTACACACACGTACACTCACTCAATTGCTGGTGTAGTTCACACTTAATTTAACCCAACATTATTACAGTTTTTCAGTAAGTTCAGAGCAGATAATTCATTTGTAAGTATCAAAGAATTCCTGGAAAAGAGAACCACGATTATGAATAGACTTTATTACTCTTCCTGCGAAGATGAATTATTTTCTTCATTGATGCAATCGGTTATAGTCTTTGAATATTTAAGTGTGTACTCATGCATCTATAGGGGCCTGAATGTACTTATGTGTCAATGCATGTTTGTTTGCATGCCAGAGTGCATGAAAATTTATCCAAGTATGTAGATGCTGGAATCGGGTGAAAATATGTACGCACCAATATGTATGACTTTATCAACTCCATCTTTAAGTCAATTGTAAAGTCATTTCATTAATTATCTTGTGTGTTTGTCCTAATTTCTTTATTGTATCTCGCATGATAAATGGATTCCGTGTCAATCGATTTGTATCCCTTTCTTTATTTGCGAACCTCTTGCGCCGAGTTTAATGGCTGTTAACAAATGAATTTAAAAAAAACACAAA
>JAECUM010039737.1:0-21549 GCA_016617855.1 Megalonaias nervosa | reverse complement strand
CAATAAAAAACCTATCCAGCCTTCAAGGTTTCCGAAATGCAACTAACTGACGAGCGCCCAAAAGGGTTATTATATCCACCCAAATTATCATCCCGTTCTAGCGAGATAGATTACCTGGTCTCTTAACACTCGAACAACGCAATAGGAAGAACCGCTATCTACTTTCACTCTGAAAAAAATTTAAAGAGTTCTAGCCCATCATTTAAAATATGTATGTACTTAGCCTTAATGTTGCTGTTGCTGTTGTTGTGGAGTTTAACGACATTTTTCGCACACGATAGGCTATACATGGCGGCCAGTATTAATGGTGGAGGAAGGACCCGGGAAAACCCCGGAAAGAACCACCGACCCACGAGAAACTACTGGCAAGCTTTCTCATGTACCCACATTGGCCGAATCAGAGACTCGAACCCACGCAGACAGAGGTGAAATGGCAGTGATCCGTAACGAAGAGCGCTTTAGACCACTTGACCACTAGGGGCCCCTACTTAGCCTTACTGTATTGTTTTTGTGACTCCAGCATTATTACTTAAAGGTTCGTTACTGCGTTATGCATATCTACTACAGCCCTCTAGGACTTGAATAACGTGTGTCACACACACACACACACACACACACACACACACACACACACACAGATATATATATGTATTTATTTATTATATGCTCATTTTTTTTCTCCGTTAACTTTACATTGTCAGAATCGGTTAATATTTCCCGATATTGCACCCTCGCGCTCAATTCATACTGAATGCACGCGAATAAAGGAACTACTTTCTATTGTAAACAAAAAATTTGTTTCTGAATGAACTAAAGCAGATGTTTAGTGGACTGCCACATACAAACTGCTTTGGCACATTCCGCACTAACTTTTTTGATACAAAGTTTCATATTTAGGCTAGCTATAGACGCCAGACAGGGTGCTTACAAATAACATGCAAGTTACAAGACATAAACTGTCTTCTTTAGCTGTTAATAAAAATGGCAATAATATACTTACAGTTTTACATCCTGAATTTCCTCAAAATGTACTTTCTTAGTTCTGCAAATCCGAATTACATGCGCCATGTCATGGTTCTCAAGCTTGATTGCACATTTTGAAATTGTACTGTAATTTCGACTGTATTTCAAGTGCAATTACATCCTCCTTACTGCACTCAAAATGAAATAAACATTAAATTCCACAGCGTCTTTTCGATAATTGCAATATAAAGACTTCATATTTTTCCCACATTATAATCTGAATCATTCAATGACAGAACAGAAACACGCATGCCGATGTCAACACACTTCTGCCTGGCTGCTTCAATACGATGTATTTCATGTAGAATTGGCACAAACGCTGAATTCGACGTACTTCATGTAAATAAATCCAGTCCATAATCACGAAATTTCGTCGAATCGACAAAAATACCAAAATCTATTCAATCGAGATCAAATGGAAAAGTTGTTGCAATTCGCATTCATTCACAATATGACTCCAAATTTCAAGCAGACCAAAACGCCATTTTCTTTCGAAACTTATGTCTACTACAGTAGCGCGCGACCAACTTCAAATTTATCTGGGCGGAGTTACGTGCGCATTAATACTGTTGTTGTGTAATGATGAATCTGAGCTTGTCTATTTAGTTTAGAATACGGCATACATTCAGTTACTTTGTTTATTGTAGTGTATTTTTGTTTATATATTTAAGCCTTAGGTAGAATAAGAAAATGAGCATATAATAAAAAGGTTACTGCATTTGTATGGGAAAATATGAACTCGTTTTGTCGGAGGGATATACTGCACTCCCAAGATCGTGCAGTATACACATCCGAAAAACTCGTTCATATTTTCCCATACAAATGCAGTAACCTATCTATCTATCTATCTATCTATCTATCTATCTATCTATCTATATATATATATATATATATATATATATATATATATATATATATATATATATATATATATATATGGCATTGGCCATTCTCGTGGTGTACTAAATAGGAGGCTAATTAACAGTGACAGGTTATGACGGTATGCCTCTTTTTTCTCGTTCATGTATTTCCAATTCAGCAGCTGTTGTCGGTAATGGAGGTAGCAGTTAGGAGAATGCGCTTGATTCTGTACAATCATCACTCAACAGATTGCAAAGTAATTGACTTGAATTACTGGTCAGTTCAACTTTGGTTTGCTTGTTGATTCATATTTTCACAATTTCCTGTGTGAATAAACAGCATCCTGTATAAATATTCAGTCTGTGAACCCATAAAATAAACAAAAATTCGTCAAAACTTGTTCCAAAATCGATGATGAACATATTACCAATTTGTGTGACCTCAATAAATATGAAATACTACAAAAGAATGTGTAAGATCGAATGGATATTAAGCGTTCAAATGTTTCTTTCACCTTTAATCAACTATTCTTTTAAGATAATTGTTTGAAATTGCTATTTTGAATGCTATAATTATTATTCCATAGGAAAATTGTCTACAGGATATTTAACATTTTACACAATGGTAGAGTCGGATTCATCAGGTTGGATTTATCATTTATCATGTTGGATTTATCATTTATCATGTCGGTTTTATCATTTATCATGTCGGTTTTATCATTTATCATGTCGGTTATATCATTCCGCTGTATTCATGTAATATGTATATATTCATGTTTCTCACACATTTTAAATGTTCATTCCCATATTGTACGTATTACTTTGCCGTAAATGAAAATGTTTTAATTGTCCCCCAAAAGATGAGTCATCTTTCTAGTTCAAAGTGCACACACAAAGAAAGAGAATAAAATCACGCAAGGTTGCATATCGGTTATTTTTTTTTATTTTTTATTATTTTTTTTTTTTTTATGTTTTTTTTTTTTTTTTTTTTTTTTTTTTTTTTTTTTTTTTTTGTTTAACAACTACACTACCACATTCTTAACATACAAAATATATCAAGAGCATAAAGTTAAAAATTATAGTTTTCTTTGCTTCCACGAAAGTTATCAAAAAGGTAGGAAAATAAACAAAGGTCTGAGAGTCAATACGTTTCTAATTATGTTTTTCCGTGATTAGTTTTATTTCCGCGCAGTCCAGTGTATCATAATGGTTGTCTTTCCTGAAGGCATTTTTCAGTGATTTTCCATTCATATTACAGCGGAATACTCCCTTGGCTATACTACACCGAGTCTCGCTATCTCGGGTTCTTTAGCATAGGTCTTGTATTTTGAGTGATACCCCACTGAATCTGTCTGAGGACTAGCACTCCAGAGTGTGACAGATTTTTAGTTCAGCGTAATACCGTCTTATTCCTGTCTTCTTGTCGCCGACTGTGTCAGTCTTGGTCTCAGTCGCCGACTGTGTCGCAGAACGTGTCGCAGGGTCGCAGACTGATCTTTCTCTAGTCGCCGACTTGGTCGCAGAGTCGCCGACTTGACGCAGGGTCGCCGACTTGGTCCCAGAGTCGACGACCGGTCTTCCTCTGGTCGCCAACTTGGTCGCAGAGTCGCCGACTGGGTCGCCGACTTGTTGCAGGGTCGCCGACTGGTCTTCCTCTGGTCGCCGTCGTGGTCGCACAGTCGCCGACTCGGTCGCAGAGTCGCGTCGAAATCTGATCGAGATCGACAGAGAGAAACGACATGCGAAATGATGAAAGAAGAGTTATCCTCAGTCAAAACTTGTATTACCGCAAGATCTCTGCGTTTCTTGGACGAGCCTTGTAGCGCCGGTCTTTTGGTCGACGAAAGACCTTGTCCCTACTCTTTTTCGATTCCCTGGCCTGGTTCTCTCCTGTCCAACGAAATACAACCAAGTGTGCGTGCTCTGGCGGGGTGGTTATACTGCTACACTGCAGGGGACGTCTTCATACTATACCACTTCTTAACACACCACCATAGCAGCCGCAGTTGGCCCGTATATATACTCAGGCGGAATCACGTGACCCAAAACTAAGACGTTAGATGACACTACAAAGCCCGCCAAACATTTAAAATCACAACATGAACTTTAACGAAACGAAATATTAAATAACGAAACGAAAATTGAAGTCCATGGGGTTTCCTCGCTACAATATTATAAAATCAGTACACTTTCGTGCTATGTGAACAGTATCATGTTTACTTACTAGACTATGTGAACAGTATCCTGGTTACTTACTGTGCTATGCGAACAGTATCCTGGCTACTTACTGTGCTATGAGAACAGTATCCTGGTTACTTACTGTGCTATGAGAACAGTATCTTGGTTACTTACTGTGCTATGAGAACAGTATCCTGGTTACTTACTGTGCTATGAGAACAGTATCTTGGTTACTTACTGTGTTATGAGAACAGTATCCTGGTTACTTACTGTGCTATGAGAACAGTATCCTGGTTACTTACTGTGCTATGAGAACAGTATCTTGGTTGCTTACTGTGCTATGCGAACAGTATCCTGGTTACTTACTGTGATATGTGAACATTATCCTTGTTACTTACTGTGATAATTGATCAGTATCCTGGTTACTTACTGTGCTATGCGAACAGTATCCTGGTTACTTACTGTGATATGCGAACAGTATCCTGGTTACTTACTGCGCTATGCGAGCAATATCCTGGTTACTTATTGTACTTTTTGACTGTGACAAGTTTATTGTCTTTATAGTTTTTACTAGATTTTTTTTTATATTGGTATATTTTTTCATCCACACGTGTGTCAAATTATGATGGGTATAAACTTGTACAACATGTGTCTTAATGTTTTGACGTAGTCATTCTTATATAACCAGTAGATAATCCTGACTTCAAGTCATTTTTGTATAACCAGTACGTAAGATAATCCTGATTTCAAGTCATTTTTGTATAACCAGTACATACAGATAATCCTGACTTCAAGTCATTTTTGTATAACCAGTACATACAGGTAATCCTGACTTCAAGTCATTTTTGTATAACCAGTACATACAGGTAATCCTGACTTCAAGTCATTTTTGTATAACCAGTACATATGCGTACTGCTGACTTCAAGTGCCCTTTCCAAATACATGTATGTGCATTATGAGATACATGAAGACATTGCATTGACAGTGTTAGGCACAATTATGTAATTGTATTATCGACCTTGTAACTATAAAAGTAATTACACATGTGTACATTCATATTTTTATAAGCGTATGGTGATACGTTTTGTACTTTCCACTGACTGGACATAAAAGTTATGTTCCGACCACGATTCCAAAGAAAGGTTTACTATGAAAATTCACCAGGCTGAGATGTGAGAGTTAGTGATAGCATTTTAACCCTTTATTCGTGATACTGAATTCATAGGAGTCATTTCCTTGAATCAGCTTCATATGAGTCATTTCCTTGAATCAACTTCATAGGAGTAATTTCCTTGAATCAACTTCATAGGAGTCATTTGCTTGAATCAATTTCATAGTTGTCATTTCCTTGAATCAATTGCATAGGGGTCATTTCCTTGAATCATTTGTATAGGGGTCATTTCCTTGAATCAACTTCATGGGAGTCATTTCCTTGAATCAGTTTCATAGGAGTCATTTCCTTGAATCAACTTCATAGCAGTCATTTCCTTGAATCAGTTCGGAATTGAATGTTACATTTACGCAGGTTTCCTAGCAGTGACCAAGTAGACACACAAGTTTCATTAGATATTTAGTATTTATCATATAAATATTTTAGGAAATCCAAAACGATCGGTCATTATATTATATTTTATGAGGTGTATGTGAAAGTTTCTTACGTGTATTTCCTCTGTAAGAAATTAGTTTAGTTTATGTCAACCTGTTATAGGTTCCCAAGTTTCCTGTTGGTTCTGAGATAATTTTTTATTTTCAATTAGCTTTCAATATGATGATTTTAAAAAATGAACTATTGTGTACAGTTCTAGGTTATTAAAAGGAAAATGATTTAAAAACAAAGACAAAATTTATTACAAAGTTCTGTCTATCGATAATTTAGACCTATTCCGAGTTACATTGCTTACGTCTTGAACTGAGAGCCATTTCGTCTTAAATTGCCAACTTCTAGAATTGAAAGCTAATTCGTAACTCAACAGTCTTTATATATATATATATATATATATATATATATATATATATATATATATATATATATATATATCATAAGCATTAAAGTGCATCACAATGCAGACGGGCATCAATATTTTTCATTAATATCTCGCAATGTTTTGCCGATAAAAGAGATACCTAACAGACTACATATAATCGGGATAGCAAATGCAGAGCACATTTTTGGTTGTCGAATTAAAACAAATATTTCTGTCTTAATTTATTTTCTATCGAATTTCTGAAAAAAAAATCTAAGAATAGGATTCGATCGGTTATCTAGCAAGACCATTTTGATTTGATTTATACTTTCATACATTTTAACTACCATGCGTAATAACACATTTTAACTACCATGCGTAATAATACATTTTAATACCATGCTTAATAATACATTTTAACTACCATGCGTAATAATACATTTTAACTACCATGCGAAGACAAAATATTTTGCGTATGTAAGAAAGTTAACATGTGAAATTAAAGATTATGTCATAGATGTGAAATTCCTTTTCACTTGTGGAAATCTTTCTCCGCATATGTAATATCCTTTTGTACATGTGCAATATACATAATTTATTCAGATTTTTAGAATAAAATTGTACATATATGATAAAGAATATTTTACATATGGGAAAATTTTTTTTAAAGGTGTAAGATTTGTTTTCACAGAGGAGAAATTCACATTTTCATAAGTGGAAATAAAGGACATTATTTCACATACTAGTATGTGAAAAGCTGTTTTGTATATGACGATATCAAGAAACAGCAAAATAAATTTAGGAGAAAAAGATTAAATATAATTAACGGGTTGAATAACATTGGAAGAACCGCAAAATTCGATATTTCAAAGAGATATATTTGTCTTAATAGGAAAACTTATTACTTTTCTGATCTCTCTCTAGCATAATCTGAAACGTCCCTCTCAGTTTTATCTATATATTATAGCGTTATTCATGACCTTAAAGCCATGCAATTTGACTAAAAAGCAGAATAAAACATGTAGCTTGAGATAGCATGTCTACACCTGATACCTGCCAAAGCATCCAAGGCACAGTAGTAGTAGCATTGACCGTGGAAGCTCTAACTCAACATGGCTATCTTTTAAATGTCTTTCTTCTTAAATTAAAAAGAATCATACATATAAGAAATTTCGCTAAATTGCTTTCACCTTTTAAAATTAATTTCCGCAAATGATAAACTTAAGTATTCTTGAAAACCCCGCGGTATATAAAGCACACAATGCACAGTATCAAAATGACATAGACAAATAACCCATATGTAAATGATCTTTCAAGGTTTTGTTTTTAGCTCTACTGGTCATAGACCAGAAGAAATTATGGGATGGTCTTTTGTCTGTCGTCCGTCTGTCCTTTAGCACAAGTTTGTTACAGCCACTCAGCCTAAAGTATTTGGAGGATTACATTAAAACTTCACCCCATACGACTCGAGTCAGACTCTTCTATTGGAACTATGTCTACTGTGTCAGTCTGCTTATCACTTAACACGGTATACCTTTCTCCCGCAAGCGATCGTTTGACTCTCCAAGAACTGACACTCAAATCGAGGTGCGCTGCGTCAGCAGACTCTGCAACAAAATACTCTTCAGTGAAAGGAGATTCTACAGTCTGACTATACTTCCCCGTTTGTTTATATCCCCCTACCGATTTCAATAATGGAAACCATTAATGTGACAAAAAGTGCAAGGAACTTAGTCAATTCATTCATAATTTCTAACATGACTATGAGTAAAGTGGCTCTAACACCGTCATCGCCTGCGCGTTTCATGCTTAACGAAGTTTTCAATATAATAGACGGACATGCTCGAGATCCATTTCCAGTTCCTGGACAAGTCCATTTTCAGCAATGGGGTGTGTGCACGACTACAGATGTACATACATATGTCGTCTGCTTCCGATATTTACAGTGTCGAATCAAGCTAAGGAAAAGAATGACAACAAATTTGCATTTCACGTGGATTTAACAAGCGATTCAATTTCTATGTTCATGTGTGCACAGGCATATAACTCCAAACTCTCAACGTTATGGTAATTTACGGAATTATCCAGCAGTTACCAAATAGGATGAGCTACGTCATTATGTTGTATGAGGGAAATAAACTACCCCATAGTGTACGCAATATGGCGCCGTGTTAGTATGGAAAGTCCGTTAAGCGTGAAAGGTGCAGGGGATGCCAGTATTAATGCCACTCTGGTCACAGTCAGGTTAGAAATTATAAATCATTGATTCAATTGACTTAGTTCTGTGCACTTTTATCACAATAAACATTTTCGTTATTGAAATGGGGGAGGGGTACAAACAAACAGGGAGGTATAGTTAGACTAACAATTGGCCATATTTTTCAGTGAAGTTCGTAACGTCACAAGATACCAATGGTAAGTAGATACACATTTAAATTTAATGATTTCTTTCATTTTTACAGTGAAAGCATAAGATTAATGCTTGTTCAGTTGTAAGATTTATATGATGTAACTGTATTATAATAATAGCATGTTAGCCCCTTAATGGTCATGCAAAACATGATGCAGATTTTAAATAAAAAGGATGATGATGATGATGATGATGATGATGATGATGATGATGATGATGATGGTCAGTCAGGTCTTTTTTAAAGGCACAAGAACTGCAGTAGCCATAGACACACAAAAAATACTTATGGCATAGTCAGGTGTTCATAGCTCTTCGTCCGTCTATGAGCAAAAGTTATTTTACTACTACTACTACTACTACGAATTATTTACAGGATTGCCATGAAACTCGTAAGTCCTATTACCGCATTACTACTTAGACAACATTTCCGAAAAAGCCAAAAAGTTTTGTTTTATTTTACTTACTTTTTCAAATTCTATCACACTGCAACAGTAATCAACGTGTGGTGCATTTGTCACCGCGAATGACCTTATGTTCCGATTAATGAGACCGCCAAACAAAAGTGACAGAAGCGGGCTTAATGTTGAAGAAAGCAATAACCTGAAGGAAAAAATTCATACCGAGTTACAAAATTACCTCAGATTACCCTCATGACCAGTTTCTGACATAAGACCCTGTTTATGATACTATCTCTTTTATAGTGCCAATCAGATATTAAGTATGATCACCATGGCAGTCATCTGGAAAAACTTGTCACTACTCCTCGTAAAAGAAAATTCAAATCAACATGGGGTTTTCAGCAGAAGACTTCTTACAATTTTGAGTTGGTACTAAATGAAAATGGTCCCATTCTTACAGCCATTATGGTTGCCAAATTCATTTACTATCACTTTAAGCATGTGCGGAGAAAAACCTATCCTGAACGCACAGTGTGTGTGTGTGTGTGTGTGTGTGTGTGTGTGTGTGTGTGTGTGTGTGTGTGTGTGTGTGTATAATTTGTATTTTTAACGTAGGTTTAAAAAATTTTCAGTCATATCGCTACAATATCCGCAGTGTGGCTGTTCTAGCACTGGGACATCATGCTGCAGACATGTAGCATGAAGTCCCACCCAGTCACATCCTGACACCAGGCCGACCAGCCCTAACACTAACCTCTTAATGCTGAGCGCCTAGGGAGGCAGCTGTTAGTACCATTTTTAGTACCATTGTAATAAGTCTTTGGTATGACTGGGGTTCGAACCCGCGACCTCCTGCATCCGAGATAGACACTCTAACCACCAGGCCACCGGAGCGGTTGCAGTTTGAATTGATGTAATCATGAAACATGGATCGTGCTTTCAGCAGGAAGAAATATGGCCATGACACTGGTTGATTTGAAAACCTTGTCATCAGTCAAGATTATCAGATTCAACACTCAGCAGGTAGAAACAAGAAATGGCTTTATAATGAATTTATGGAAATTCTTTTAGTTCAGGAGTGTCAGCTCATTGGAAGGACTCTTTCATTGTTATTGTTGTTTTGTGTTTTTTTTTTTGTTCCTGCTGCTGCTTTTAAACAGAAATCCAGTTTTCCAACGGTCTGAGAAGGTTTTAACTATTGGAGGCAGCAGTGGGAAAATGGGTGGGTTGAAGCTGTGTACTGGGTGTTTTGATTCTACACCTTATAACTTTAAATGATGTACATTGGTTGTACCTTATAACTTTAAATGATGTACATTGGTTGTACCTTATAACTTTAAATGATGTACATTGGTTGTACCTTATAACTTTAAATGATGTACATTGGTTGTACCTTATAACTTTAAATGATGTACATTGGTTGTACCTTATAACTTTAAATGATGTACATTGGTTGTACCTTATAACTTTAAATGATGTACATTGGTTGTACCTTATAACTTTAAATGATGTACATTGGTTGTACCTTATAACTTTAAATGATGTACATTGGTTGTACCTTATAACTTTAAATGATGTACATTAGTTGTACCTTATAACTTTAAATGATGTACATTGGTTGTACCTTATAACTTTAAATGATGTACATTGGTTGTACTTTAAAACTTTAAATGATGTACATTAGTTGTACCTTATAACTTTAAATGATGTACATTGGTTGTACCTTATAACTTTACATGATGTACATTAGTTCTACCTTATAACTTTAAATAATGATGTACACTGGTTGTACCTTATGACTTTAAATGCTGTATATTAGTTGTTTATTAGAGTATACAAGCTTATTATTACATTAGACTAGTTTTAAAAAAAAGAAACACATGGCAGGGATAATTCAATAGATATTCATGAAGTTTCTATTTATTGTAGACCAAAGTAGTTTTTTGACTTCATAATATATCATTTTGCGATGCAAACCTTGCTACTGTTTCCTGTGTGGAAGCTGTGAAATACTTGATGACCTGAAACCACAAGTTTTTACCAAAATTTGTATTTTTCTTTTGTATTTTGCAAACATGCTCAAATTTATTAACAAATGGAGTCACAATTGTTTAAAAATTTTTAATGCTATGTTCAAGGAGTAAGTTCTTAAATGATCAATAAATTCAAAATGACATGCTCTGTGGCCCCAGTATACATGTTGAGTTTTGGCATTTGTGTATTATAATTATTATTCCTAACCCATATTCTCTGTTGTTATTATCATTATTAGTATTATTATATTTTGTTTGTTGATATTATTATTATTCAACAGAGTTCAGAGTGGACAGCAATTTTGACAGAACAGCTAGTCATCCTTGAACCCATATGGCATAGGGGGATGACAAGCAAGGGGCATATGGGGATGACAGGCAAGGGGAACAAATGTAGCTCTTTGATGTTGGAGGCAGTGTCAAAATCTGGATTGAATGAAAAGGTGGTGAAGGTAAACGTATTATGGCATTATTGTGGTGATAGTTCATTATAACAAAGCAGTTATTACATTTTTCAAAGATTTAACATTTAGAATTTTCAATCAATAGTGTAGTTGATGTTTATATTTCTTATAAATTAATGAGTATCACTTGCATTAATTTTATCACTGTTACTGCAAACCTTGAAAATTAAAGTGAAAATGAAAGTGCCTCATACAACCATATTAATTAATAAAATCAGTCTCAAAGTACTTATAGGCAGTCATAAAGCATTCAAATGCTGTCATGTGTATAAACAGTTTAGATTGTCTTGCTCAGTATAACTCAGTCATTTAACATCACATGATTACCTCTCATTTAACTTGACGTAACAGAGGGCAAACATTTATAAAGAAAAGAGTGTGTTTTTTGTTTTTGTGGTTTAACGTCATTTTTTCAGCACTTGATAGACTATAGATAGTGGCTAGTATATTTGGTGGAGGAAGAACCCCAGACCCATGGGATGCTACTGGCGAGCTTTCTCACATGGCCATTTTGACCATGGCATGAATTGAACTCACAATGACAGAGGTGAGATATTAATGATCTTAGACCAATCAGCAACCCGGGACCCCCTATAAAGAAAATAAATAGTCACTTTTCTTAATTTGATCAATGCATAGAATATATTTTATCATACTCTGTAAAAGCTACAAATTGTTATTGTTACCTTTGAAATATATTTTGCCATTCCCATACTTAGCAAAATTAAGTCACGTTGCTAGTTGATATCTAAGTACTTAAGTTTTGTAATTGCCAATATAACATTTCGTAAGTTTTCTCTTTGAAATGCATAAGCACAAAAATTAAAATATTTTATAATTCAGGACTGGATTGGAAACACTTCTAGGAAGAAGAATAACAGATATTACTCTTGCTCAATAGGTTTCTATAGCAAAGGTGTCTCTGGTTATAACCTGTTTGTTAAAAAAAACACAAAGGTACAGTTGTATTGTTTCTTTGCCTTGTTAAATGTCAACATTTTAATTGCTTAAAATGAAATTGCTTTGTGTAAATTTTATTCATTAAAAACATTTCTATGCATTTTTTTGGTCCATTTGTTTGCATAAAACATAACTGAAGCTCTGATTAAATTTTGAGCACGTTAGTAAGGGGATAGAATATAAAGTTTTGATTTTTTTCATATACACTGATCAAATGAAATGTGTTTATTGTATTCTGACAAAAAGGGTTTAATTCATGCTTTCATACACACTGATCAAATGGCATGTGTTCACTGTATTCTGACAAAAAGGGTTTAATTCACACTTAGTGAAACAAAATAGAAATTGCTTGCCAAAATTGAAAAATATTGTAGTAAACTGACACGTGTAACATCGGTCAGCAGTAGTTCATTTTAAAATGGGAAATACTTTTGCAGGGGTTACTGACTGCTATATATATGGCTACACTCACTATACCAGAAAAAAGTATGTAGGTTTTCCCTTCCCCTTTCCTATAGGAATAATGCTCTGAATCTTCTAATCTTCTAATTCTTAATTGTTTTCTCTATCTCTCTTTTATTGACATTATCAAGCTATTACATTTTTCCAATGAATGATACAACTGTTAATAGTTCTAGACTCCTCCAGTCATGTACTGCATTTTTTCGAAAATCATTGTAGCATGTATATTGACATCTGTTAATCCAATAACTGTTTTTATCTTTAATACTTTAATATGTTCTCCAATTATATTTTCAGTCACTAGTGTGTTTGGTATTTAACTTGTCCTGAATCAGCATTACCTTTGGCAGAAATTACTTCATGCTAAATCAACTATAAAGTAGATTATTCTATCAGCACAAATAGTCAAACATAGCTCTTTAACTGAAGACACTTGACTGTATACAAAAACTTATTCTGTTTTATTTCTTTTCTCATGAAATCACAGATATCTTGCTTCATATACACGACTTTTTCATACACACGTATGCACTAACACACTTGCACACTCATATACATTTCCTGACTTTATATCTTTTAGTATCATATGTATATATTCTTGCTAAATGCATCTTGTATGATTTTATTGATTTACAGATAAATTTTCAAGTATTGCTGACTGGGTAGACGCATGGAAAGGGCTTCCACAAGAAGAAAAAATTTTATGTTCATGAGGCACACCAGGTACCTAAAGAGCTGTTTATGAAGAGTCCAAGAAAGTTAGATACTTTCTGCTTAAAATGTTGGCTCATTTTGTAAGTACAATGCACAAGTATTGTATTCATCTTTTTCATTGTTTAATTTTTCTTCAAACTTTATAATTTGGTACATAGATTGCCAATGTGGTAACTGTTTGCATGATGGGTAGTTTTTAGGCCCCTTTCTTGGTGGTATCTAAGAGGTAGTCAAAGTTGAGATATACCCAGGTTTCATTTACAATGACATTTTCATTTTATTGAAAAAAATTGTAACCATGCACTAATAGCCTAAAGAACTACTACATATGTAGTATTGTCAGAGTGGGTGTGGGCTTAATAAAAAAAGCATGGGGATTGCTGTGCTAAACCATGCAAATTTTACTATAAAAACAAAACAAGTAAACCTGCAACCCATTAATACCAGGTATACAGTAGCATGGACCTTTTACAATGCTATGGTAAGAATTAAACAATGGGGAGCGGCATGTCGGACATAATCCAGACTGTACTGTGTGTTTTTAAGTTGTCAGTGAAATAGAATTTCATGTTTTGGATGATGTTTAGAAATTGCCACTCCAAACTCCCATTCTACCCCAATGTTTTCTGTTCTTGAATAGCTATTCATATTTATCAATTTAGTTGATATAGTCACCTTTATATATCAATGCTTTTGAAATTTTTTAAAATTATGATTGAAGAGAGGATCAGACGTGATGAAAAAAGTCAGTGAGTGACAATTGACATTACAATCACACAAAAGAATCTCTCATATGGAGGCAAGCTGAATAAACCTTTATATTATATTTGCGTCCTATTTCATGATATTAAATTTAAATCTGGGCTGTAAATATTAAATTCATTTAAATTCTAAGAGTTGCACAAAGTTGGTGTCTCACTTGCCTGCCTAGGTTATATTGATACTGAACAAATTGAACTTGGCGCTGGGCAGGCATTGCAGTATTTCAAAGAAAGGCCTCACATCCAGTTGGAAATGCTTTCCTATAGCTTGAAAGGTAAGTTTTACTGTCACACTAAAAATTGATTTCGTCAAGTAATTTTATTTATTTTATGGGTAACAAATCTTCCATTGCGATGTTTTTGAGTTTGTGTGTGTACAAAAAATAGATTTCAAGCATGACGTTATTTTGCCTTCTGCATGACCCGAAGACCCACATCAACCTGTATTCAGGAGTAATTACACGATTACTTAATTTGAGACGGGGTGGTGTAATTTGCTTAAAATGTTGAGTATTTTAATTTTGTATTTGTTACTAAAAAATCGTCTAATCTAATTTGAGGGGGTGAGGTGTCAGATGAAGCTCCCAGATCTCTTTTTCCGATATATTACAGTGTGTGGATTATAATTTGAAACCAGTCTACTCTGCATTCAGAAACCAGTTTCTTCTTATTAAAAAATGTTAAAAATGTGCATATATGATAAGGATCAAACCAATTTAAAAATAAATTCATGTGATTTTTGGGGTGAAGATGACATTCTTCTGCAGAACATTCTTTTCATTGGGAATAAACAGTAAGTTATATATAGCTGAGACTGATACACAGTAACTGGAAATGTTTTGTTTTGGCCACCCATTAAAAGCTTTTATTATGCAAATGAGCTTCCAAGTGCACTAAAACATGATAAGGAAGGTGAATTTGTTGAAAGGTCCAGAGAAAAAGCATTGACAGTACATATTTTCTAAACCATGTTGCCCTTGACACACAAATTTTATGATCATTTTGCCTCAGCATATCATCTGACCTAGCCACAAATGGAACGAAGAGTCTGTCCTGTAGGAAAAACAGCATGTCGTCTGACCTAGCCACAAATGGAACGAAGAGTCTGTCCTGTAGGAAAAACTGCATGTCGTCTGACCTAGCCACAAATGGAACGAAGAGTCTACCCTGTAGGAAAAACAGCATGTCGTCTAACCTAGCCACAAATGGAACGAAGAGTCTACCCTGTAGGAAAAACAGCATGTCGTCTGACCTAGCCACAAATGGAACGAAGAGTCTACCCTGTAGGAAAAACAGCATGTCGTCTGACCTAGCCACAAATGGAACGAAGAGTCTACCCTGTAGGAAAAACAGCATGTCGTCTAACCTAGCCACAAATGGAACGAAGAGTCTACCCTGTAGAATAAACAGCATGTCGTCTGACCTAGCCACAAATGGAACGAAGAGTCTACCCTGTAGGATAAACAGCATATCATCTGACCTAGCCACAAATGGAACGAAGAGTCTGTCCTGTAGGAAAAACAGCATGTCGTCTGATCTAGCCACAAATGGAACGAAGAGTCTACCCTGTAGGAAAAACAGCATGTCGTCTGACCTAGCCACAAATGGAACGAAGAGTCTACCCTGTAGGAAAAACAGCATGTCGTCTGACCTAGCCACAAATGGAACGAAGAGTCTGTCCTGTAGGAAAAATAGAGAAAACATACATTACAGAATCTTGGTACATGTACATATAGATGAAAATCATCTCAATACATGCCAATCTGATCCTTACAAGAATGCAAAGTTTTTAATTAAATAGGGCCCTAACGTCCACTTGAGTTTAATTAAAAAGCCCTCAACTTTATGCAGGATCTATTCTGAAAGAAACAATTTAGGGATGAAATTCCCCATCCATGTGAAAACAAGTGGGTAGTTTTCTAATTACATGAATTATTTCCTGAAGAAATATATGTAGGACTTGCACAAATAATGCATGACACTATTGCATTTGGTTGATTTTTCTGTGAAATTGTTTGAAAATTAGTGTAATCACACATTTGTGTGCCTTACGAGAGGCCTTATTTCAAGGGGCCATGTCTATTTTATCACCTAAAGTTTGACATATAGCATAAAGTTCCTGTAAATTACTGTGGTAAACTCATCCAAAGTTCTATCTGATAACAGATTTTATTGTTCGATTATTATTACATTCTCATTCAAAATAAAGATTCTACAGTAAAGATATAGTAGAATAGAAATAAGTGTGCCTACGCATTCAGTAGCTCTAGCATTTTTTCTTTCAAATTTTTACACAGGTTTATGCAAAATTGTATATTATTTTCTATTTGCAAGCCTACCATTTATTCAGGATATAAGCAGTGTGATTACTAGATTCTTGTCATTCCCTATGCTCGATCAACTATTACTTCTGGTAGTTTCATTAGATGCTGAAGGCAAGTCCCCATTGTCATTAATATTAATTTCAATTCAGTTATTTCATATGATCTCTAAATTCATAGGAACTGCATTTATATTAGCCCAGCAGTTGTTATCAACTTCAAAAACTTAAGTATTCATTATAAAGAAGTGAGACATCCTGTCATTCTTTAGGTTTTACTTAAAGTGCTATAAAATACAAAGTAAATTAGATCAAAGAGAAGCTTACCACATTTACAGTGATAAAATCATTCATTTTTATAAGGTAGTGGACTTGCCTAATTGTCAGGACAAGATAAGAAATGATACAGATGTTGCTTTTAGTGCCTTGTAAGAATCAATATTGATGTTTAAGTGTGGACAAAAAGAAGCAATGGTGAAACTTGGGGTAAACACTAAAAATATGCAAAAATCTGAGACACACACTGTTCTTTAAAAATAAGCCAGGTTTACAAATACAAATATTTAGCAAATTAACATGTCTGAAACTATTTGTGAAGGTTGAAAATCAATTACACACCACATGGATGAATAAAGGGAAAAAGGCAGTTCATGTATAATTGATTTTCATGTTTAATTAGTTAAGAAATCCAGTCCAATATTAAGTTAAATTCTTATAGTGAACAACAGCTATAAAAAGATAATAATAAATCTCAGGAAATACAAAACACTATATTAAACAGTTTACAAATAGTGTCAAAGCACATAAGAAAGGTACATGCATGTATATGAAGTTCATTTATGGTGTTAGTAACTTGTGATTAGATTTTTAACCAATCAAATTGCTTTTTACAAATATTTGGTGCAAAGAAATAATATAAAATTGCATTCCATATGATTTGTAATATTTTCAGTAATATACAAATTCCTGACAATCTATACATTATTGCAAAATATCAAGTGATGACATAGGATACAATAACACCTGTATTGAAAGAACACAAATTCTGCCAAAACAAGTTGCAAGAAATGCATCCTATAAAGGTAACCGTCAGTCCATTGAATAGCATCATTTACAAAAAAGCAGTGTGGTCGTTCCTGAACGGTTGTCCCCTAAAAAGACTACAGCATTTCAAGTTACTCCTTACTGGGCAAAATGTCATCCAACAATAAGCAACTCAAGCAGATCAGCCAATGAAAAAAATGTGGGCCCACATGAGGATGGGATGGAGGTCAAAGGTTGTATTTTCATAGTTAATACTGACTGTGATCTTAACCCCATGAACACCAAACGAGGGTGGGTGATCATATTTTGCATGGCACTTCGATTCCTGAATGCAATCCCTGTAATTGTTGTGAGGGTTGTGGGGAGAGGGTGTGTTAAGATACGTAATAAGTATTGTGTAGATATTTGTAATAGCTTCCATCTTACATGATCATTAACATGAGTCTGCAATATGACGTCAGTTTACCTTCCATATTTGGGGAGTATGAAATACAACAGTCTGATGGCCCTCATTACAACACATCTGACAATAATAAGCAATTGTGCTGCAATCAAGACATCGGATTATTTACTGTTCCTCTCTGCAACACTTGCTGCATCTGTGTGTAGCTGGCGACATTTCTTCAACCCTTGCATCTAAAAGGTTTGCTCTTAGAGCAGACCAAGCTTCTGCCAACTTTTGCCTTCTGCACTGGTATCTTGTCAGGGGTCCTCTACCTTAAAATAAAAAACCCAGTAATTTCTCAGAATTGACTGCTTTTGTAGATCAGTTGTCATGCTGCATCTCAAAATTAAGCGTTCATGACATTATGATGTCACTGATACGTCACTTTTTACAAAGGTGTATTAGAGCACTATGAATTCTGCATGAGATAAGATGCAAAATGACCAACATAGCTTTGACTTATGTCTCCTTAAAAATAAAGAAAAATGAAGTTTGTACTAACATTTAATAATTATAATAATATTATGTAAGAAAATGACCAAGTAAACAAAACTGTAAGTTGGAAATCTTAAACACTTATAACCTTACCAATATAACCACAGTAACTGAGTCATAATGGGAAAAAACACAAAAATGCTCTTTTTATTCGGAATTTAAAAAGATATGGATGATATTCAAAAGCACAAATTTCTAAATATTCATTCAGCCATTATGTTCTCGGCAATTCGGGGCAGGTTACTTTTCCCTTGTGTTTCTAGATAGTGACCTTTGGGGATAAATATACAACCAAGTGTCAGTAATGCAAAGAAATGCAAACCAACGAATGCATTTTTAGGTCAGTTTGGATTGCTTGGGGTCTACCTAAGCAGTGTGTATGCATATTTTATACAATCAAACTGACCATAATCATGGAATAAATTTTTTAAAATGCATTCAAATTTAATTATAGGCATTAAATCAAACGTTTTTGACAAAATTCTTCCTGATAAAAAGCACAGTCCCTGTTTCATGATTCAATCAATTGAAACAGTGTTTACAGGACAATAATTGTTGTATACGTGTTTAAAATTATAGCAAACATACTTGATTACACACCAACTCCAATACAACACTATAATCCTATGCACCATGAATTAGTCTGAAACACTCCTTGCATGTTTAAAAAAATTCAATTAACTCCAAACATGGAAGTACACCAGTTATTTCACATAATTATCTACAGCCCTACAAGGATCCTCAGCACAATATAAATAATCTTTCAATAAGCGAAATACTCAAACAGTTCAGAAGCAATCATCCTTGTAAGTTTTGATGGGAAAAAAAACTTGTTATTCTGTATTTTAATAAACAATCACATGTGGGAATCATTACATAAGTATTCATTTAACCCTAAGTTTGCCACTAGCATTTTCATAAGGAACATGTACAAATTCAAGTAGTTAGAATTTCAAATTCTTTCATATTACCTTATCTAAAAAATTAATTTTCTAATAAAGTGCTAAGCTTTCCAAAAGAAAATCATTGACAATATTGAAAAAGCAAAGCTAATTAATAGGCTTATGCTTTCCAATTCCCACTGAGAACATGACTTGCCTACAACCTAATCGAGTTAGTTTACGGCTTTATCTATGTTCAATACACTTAACCGTTTTATTGCTGCCACTAACTTTTATATCATTATTTGTTTTCCAATATATGTTTGTTCTTCAGTTCTTTTTGCTCAATAGTGATAAAAAAAAAAATGTATCATAATACAGCAGTACAGCACAAACAGTGGTTTTATGCTAAGAAAGTTTCTCACAGGTTGTAAACTTCTGGAAGTTAACTGTTTTCTGAGGTATGCACAATGTCATATATGACTTGGATTATGGTAAACTATTGACCTCTATCTTGCCAATGGATAATAGCACATAACCCTACAGATCAAACCTTTTGGTTAGCATCTTGAAATATTGACATCTCTGTAGACCTCTATTTTATTACATTTCACTACATTACTTGTACACTGTCATCATACAAGTTCAGACATGAGTTAGTTTTACTTTCTGCTAAACATCATCACGTAATTGTCTTAAAAAAAACTCGTTTATCTAAAGTATGTAAACTTACACTAAACAGCGGTACCCAATAAGATCTTATCTACAGTTAATAGTTATTTTTCAAGATCCATAAATATAATATTTGTAAATAAACAAAATTATATGCATAAGAAATTACTCTATCACCTGCATCGTCATGAGAAGCTTGTAATGATGACGCTGAGGAACTTGGAATGCTCTCAAATTCATTGGCAGTAGACTGAAATCCTGTGGAATGAACTGGTGTGGGCACAGATGAGCTCCTTGACAGTGAAAATCTTACATATTCCGTTCTTCTTCTTGATCCAGAATACACAATTTTCTTCACTTTTGGAACCTTTTTAAGAATCGCACCATTTTCTGCAAAGCAAACAGTTCTTAGAATTCATAATAATAGCTGCAACTTGTAAGCTTTTGATAATATCATGCACTGTTGTTCTTCCCATCATAAAAGACTGTCAGATTCAATGAAGTGAAAGACCTTGTCCAGTCATCTTAATCATTTTTCTTTTTAACAGCAATATGTGTTGCCTATACCCTGTGTATTGCATGGGATTGCCATCACATTTTAAATCAGTAACATCAGACCTCAGTGGCGTCACTGGGGTGGGGAGGGGGGTGCGGACCGCATCGGATGACATCATTAGAGGGGGTGACACTAAAATGACTGTCTATAAAATTTTTGAACTTTTGTGCAGGAAGGAGGTCCATGGGGGTGACATCATGAGTTACCACTCATGACGGTCTATAAATTGTTTGAGTTTTTGTGCAGGAAGGGGGTCCATGGGGATGACACCATGAGTTACCGCACGTGAATGTCTATAAAAGTTTTGAATTTTTGTGCAGAAATGAGGTCCATGGGGGTGACACCATGAGTTACCGCACCGGGTGACACCAACCCTAGTGACGCCACTGTCTGACCTATAGTTGTGCAACTTAAGAATATTTTCGAGTATGCCAGTACTAAATGGGAAAATCCTAAGTTTTATAAATTGTAAGGATTAGTTGCAATTACTGTTTAAACATATAATTTAAAGATTTATTTCACGAAGGGGTAGGGGTGGGTGGGAGAAAACTAAACTACTTATATCAATACAATGATCTTCCAAATGATTACAGTGGTAACCAGTATACATAATTCCAGCCTAACATTTACTCAGACTAAAGCCTATGTATATCGATCATAGATTCATTATAAAATTAGTCATATAGGCCAAATACACTACTGTAAAGATATCGCTATCTCTAAGAAGTAGATTTTATCTTCGATATATTTACGAAAAACAATTCTCAAGGTAGGCTGTACAATACATCAATGCTTCCTGATACAACATGCGCTAACTGCTATTATATGTTAAAAGAAACGAATTCATACTTACTAAGATATGCAAGAACGCTTGTTAGAACTACGCTGATAAAATCTTCAAAGCAAGA
>JAECUM010039735.1:0-43426 GCA_016617855.1 Megalonaias nervosa | reverse complement strand
TTGATTAGCAACTTGATTTATTATTTTACTGACATTTGCAGGCATTACTTCAGTACTAGGTAATTTTACTGGTTGAGGTTTTCGTCGCATTAATCGTGCTAGTCTATCTTTGATAGCTGAAAATGCTTTACCAGCGAGATTACCCACAGCACCAATACCATTTTCACGAACAACATCAATAGCTTTCATTCCCAGTTGCTTTGCGATCGGTATTGCTTTTGGAGCTATCCTTCTAAATAGACCTTGAACAACATCACCTAGTCCATCTCCGTAGGTTGTTTTGTATACTGGTAATCGTGAATTTATTACCCTGACCATGGTTGGTCCACGCTGAGTACTATGTACGATCATTTTATTATAGTAATTGTATTTAATTACGTACTCAGTCACTGTAGTAGTCATCGGCAATTTCGTTAATAAGAGACTGATAAACATCAACGTCCATGATACCACCGGTAAATAATCGTCTGCAAATATCGGCCGCTTCATTAATTATTTCTGGAGAATTATTACCAGCTCGTTTTCCTCCAATGAGAATTTCTAGTCGTTCAACATCAGCAAGGACATTATTAGGACATAGAGTAAAACCACTTCCGGTATAAGAACCTTTTCCTTTTACCTCCCTTTCAAATTCTAAATTGTTTTCCAATATCATTATTTGTTTTTTGTATTTTTGTAATTTTTTACTCCATATTGATAAATATTCTCCTTCACTTGCAGATTTATTATAAAGTTCTTCTAATAATTTGACATTATCATTAGCAATTTTAATTGCTTTTTCAACCCAATCATAATGTGGTACAGGGTGTCGTAATTGGGTTCGTGCTTGACCAATATTTTCCTCTATATTTCTCTCAGTTTCTAATAATTTTGATAATGTGGGGATATCCTGTTTTTGGGGGGGAGGTGATCGTGATGGAGATGGTTGTTGTGGTAATGGAGATGATTGTTGTTCTTCCAGAATTTTCTGTGAGGCTGGCGACCAATATTTTGATTTTTTTACTTCTTCCTTTGGTGTTGGTAATGATAATGGTGGTGGTGATGGTGGTAATGGTGGTGGTAATTCCAATGTTTCAGAAGGAGGAGGAGGAGCTTGTGTTCTTTTTGTATATTTTCGTTTTGGTCTTGCTGCTTCTTCCTCTTTTGTTTTTCTTCTTTCTTTCTTTTCTTGTTTCTGTTCTTTAATTTTTGCTTCTTCCTCTTTTGCTTTTCTTCTTTCTTCCTTTTTTTGTTGTTTCTGTTCTTTAATTTGTTTTATTTCTTCCGCTTTTGATTTTCTTATTTCCTCCTTCTTTTGTTTTTTTTCTTCTCCACGTTGTTTTGCTTCTTCCTTGTAAAATTCGACATAATAATCAATGGCTTTAACATACTTTCTATAAACCGGATTATCGGATTTAATTTGTTCAACGTTAGCACGTATGCAATATAGTACTCTTTGCCATTGTTCACGGGATTTAATGAAATTTTGATAATCAGGTTTTAATAATTTATCTCTTCGACCAAAACTCGTAGCAGCAAAATCAGCTAAATCGTTAAAGTCTTTAATTTTATTAATTGATTTAATAGTATTTTCATTAAATTTATCCATCAATTCAACATTACTCATTGTAAGAATTTTTTGTTTAGGGGTGGTGCTTCAGCGATTTGTATTGGTTGTATTGGTTGAGCAGCAGCGATATCGGCTGGAAGTCCACGAAAACGTTTTTTTGTCTGTTTTGTTCTTTCTGCTATTTTTTCAGTTGCCTCAGCGGTTTTCTCTAAAACAGGAAGAAGAGGTTTAGTTGTCTCTGTAATAGCTTTAAATACTTGTTTTGTATCCTCTTCAAATTCAACATGAGATTCTTGTCGTTGTTGTAGTTGTTGTTTGACAGCATCACGAAGAGGTAAATATTTTCTAATTGCCTCTAATCGCTCTCGAGCTAATCTAGCTGAATGTGGTTCGCCTATAACGACCATTATTAATAATATTTATAATAATTGTTTAAATTACAGCAGCAGGCAGGGCGGCCGACAAAAATTGAGTGACCCGCGAGTAAACTAAACGCACTATAACATAAAAAAACAAAAAGTCAAAAATAAAATAACAAAAAATGAGCTAACCCAAACAATTTATTATCCGTTTTTCAAACTATATGGTAATAATAAAAGTTAGGAGGTTTGGTTTAGCGTTCTTGACATTATTTTTCAGCCCCTGTAGGAACCTTTATTTTTGTAAAATAACGGTCTGTACAAAGTTGTAGGGTTCACCCTGCCTGCTGCTAATGTTTAAATGTTTATAGTCGGTTAAATAACTTCAGTAAACTAATTTTTTAAAATTTTTATTATGCACATGCCAACAAACTCGAAATAAATTTTGCCTATGTCTATGATAAGTGGCCGGTATTGATTTCGAACCGAGAGAGAGAGAGAGAGAGAGAGAGAGAGAGAGAGAGAGAGAGAGAGAGAGAGAGAGCAGTGCCGGATTAAACCCTGTGGAGGCCCCAAGGCAGTCGAAATCTTGGGGCCCCCATCGCAAATTATTTCCTAATACTTTCAAGATCAAATCAATTCAATATTATTTTGATCCGTTGTCGCGGGGCCTCTAAAAGGTGTGGGGCCCATAGGGCGGTGCCTACTCTGTCTAATGGGTAATCCGGCACTGAGAGAGAGAGAGAGAGAGAGAGAGAGAGAGAGAGAGAGAGAGAGAGCAGTCAAAAGGTAAAAACTGATTTAAGCGTTTAACTACACTCATACGAGAGAGAACATCTCTACGAAGATTTATAAATCACAACAAACTCAGATGTTAATTGACCTTTTTTTCTATTTATTGTGCAGTGAGTAGTGAGCAGAATAAAAAGAGTCTTTTTGCAGAACATAAATGACACAAAGCTATAGTGTTAGAAATTTGCAATTTTCACAGAGGTGATGGAAATATTTCATGACTTTAACATACACGCAATCTTCTCCGTATCTTCATATGACTTGCATTGATTGCAAGTTTGTTTTGTAGAAAAGCGCGATCATAGATAGTTGTGTTTTAAAATAAGATACAAGAGAAATGCTGATTTTCAAGTTCAGTCAGAAGAAATCCCACAATTGTGTTGACACAAAAAGGTTTACGTATAATATTTAAAGATGATACATTCTTATATATGTCTATATTACGTATATTATTTTTCGAAATAATACTTTTCGTAAGGGTTTCTTCGTTAATGAGATTTGTAATGCTAAATATTCCATGACCGTAGTTTGCATTCTAAAAATGATTCACGTATAGTGCGTACGATATTTCATTCATAAGTTTCAAGGTTAAGTCGTAGTGATAAGTGCAAGTAAACATTACGAGTTCCGACAAGGATAGGCTTTCTTGGAATGGATGTCATGGGTTTCCTTAAAAAGATAAAAGGCAAAAAAAGGAAAGGCAACCGATCAATTCCCACAATAGGTTGAATAAACCGCGTGACCCTTGTTGACTACAATAAGTGTTTCGAAATAATATATGATTCATTCAAAAGCTTTGTATTCCATTCTATCTATTACGTGTTAATTTTCTAGATTGAAGGATTATTAAACAGAATCGTTCATTCTTAATAGTATTACTGGTCTTGACAGAGTTATAAGAGGATTGATTCATTTATTTAATCTTTATCATTCGTTGGAATTGCAGTGGTGTAACATTCATTTAAAGACTCTTTGGAGTAACAGCTCTATTGGAATTGCTGTAACATTAATTTAAAGACATTTGGATTAATAGCTGTATTGGAATTACCGTGAATTCATTTGAAGACCTTTGGATTTATAGCATAGTGATTCTTCTGTACTGTTGGTACATCAGTACAATATAGTCATCATTCGGAATACCTTTGAAACGTATTCGGCGTACATGGAACTATTGGAATTTATAAAACTTTTAGGATTTTAGGAATTCATTCACCATACACTAAGTTATTTATAACTTTTTCACTTTGTATTTTAGGAAAATAAATTATCCCCTCAATTATACCAAACTTGGTTATCGCTCTTTCCTGTTACGTACTTTAAGACCCTAGAGTCGCAACGTCAATAGTGACGGCAGAACCTACCTTGATGAAAATGGAGTTGAAACATTAGAGAAGGCAGCTCGTCCAGCTGATGAATATTCTTTTTCTCGCAAGGTTTCATTTGTAAATGAATCTTTTTGTCAGGTTTTCCTTAAAAAAAAACCCAAATATTTCAATCCTTCCAAGTCTCAAAATGGTTCAACTGTTAAGAATTAAATTTCTGATAAGAATAATCAGAAATCCTTATCTCTTCTTACGTGCAATTATTATAAGAGGAAATGGCACGTTATTTCTGAGTGCTATAAGTAAAAAATTAGGCAACATAATAAATACAGAGCTGTTCCAAACGCTCGCTTCTAAGAGGTCAAGGTAACGGTCACGTATTGAAAGACATACAATTGTTGGGTCTAGCAAACCCCAATATGATGTTATTATGGAAAATTGTGAACCACTGACGTCGAACGGTTCTGTATCATTTTGTTGGTAGTTATGCCAAGTGTATTCTTCTTAAGATATTGAGACACTCGGAGCTTCTCGGAGTCTTTTATTGTTCAGTACTTAGCCTTTTCCTGAGAAGTCTTCTTCTAGTGAAAGTGTTCTAATTTAGGGAGTAGAGTGCGGATGTGTTAATGTTCCTCTTCATTGTGTTAATTTGTCATCAGACTTAGTCTCAGGACAAATGTTTATAGGAGCGGTAACATCTTTGCCCATTGAGGATGTTCATTTACTACAAGATAATCATCTAGCAGGAGATTCGTTATTGCGTAATCCACTTGTAATTGACAAGCCTTGTATGGATCAAATTTTTGAGCCTATTGAAGTTGAAATCCCTGATTTATATCCAGCTTGTCCAGTTACTTTAGCTTTGGCAACAAAAAAAAACTTCTAGAGAATGATGTTGAACACGATGTTATTCCTCTAGCTGATGGGTGTACAGTCTTTTAATGAAGTAACCTTTGCTCCTAGTTTGGATCAATCAAGAAGTATTGATTATAGTGATACTCTTTTGGCTAGTCATTCTCTTAAATCTAATCAGGGTGATAAAATACAATCACTAGTTGTCTCACGGGAACAAGATCCTGAGATCGCCTATTTGTTTCCTAAGGCTATTAGCGAAACTGAAACCACACTAGTACGAACTTGTTATTTTGCGAAAAATGGTGTACTTATGAGGAAATGGAGGTCACCTGAGGTACCCGCTGTTGTCAGTAAGCTATCAAATTGTTGTTCCTAAGGTATATCGACAGGAAATTTGTAATCTAGTCCATGAAACTCCGTTGTCTGGTCATGTAGAAGTCTTTAAGACTTATCACAAGATTTTAAATCATGTTTATTGGCCGAAAATTATATGTGATGTTTCTAAATAGTATAGATCTGGTCATATCTGTTAAATGGTAGGAAAACCAAATCAGAAGATAACAAAGGCTCATCTGCAATCTACTCCTGCAAATAATGATCCATTTAGTAGAATAGTTGTTGATTGGGTCGGCCCATTACCTAATACCAAGTTAGGCAACCAATATTTGTTGACTAGTATGGGTGCGTCCACAAGATTTCCATAAGCTATTCCATTAAGGAATATAATAATCAAGACAATAGTACTTCGGTAAAATTTTGCGCACATTTTGACCTTTAGAGAAATACAGGAAAGAATTGTTGTTTCCCATTAGGGAGTCAGTTCAAGATCCTCCTCAGATTATTTATTATGGTCTTTATACAGTTAGATAGAAAATAAGTGACCTTAATTACAATAATGCTCATGGGTGGCAAAACATCAACAATTTTGTCATGTTAATATATTAGGAGTATCTTGATAGAGATATTCATCAATTTAGAAGTATCTTTTCCTCACACTGAGGATTTCAATGTGAAATCGGACTCCAGTGACTTTGAAGTGTTCATTCGTCGAAATTCGGAAATATTGGACAATCTGGACCAGAAACGTTTTCTTCTGCTGCCACCACTAGAGAAGAGCAAATTAAAACAGCTATTAAGAGAATATGAGTATTTGTTTAAATATATTCCAATACGAGAAAATAAAGTCTACCATAAAGTTGAAATTGTAGATTCTAAACCTCTGAAGCAACATCTTTCCAGGATGAATCTTCTCAAAGAAGGCTGTTTAAAGAAAGAAGTTTAATATTTGCTAGAGAATGACTTCATCGAAGCAAGTAAAAGTAACTCGAGATTGCCATGTGTTCTCGTGCCGAAACATGACAATATTTTCCGCATGTATAATGAGTACAGAAAAGTAAACAGTATCACCAAGACAGATTCATTTTTAATACCCAGAATCGATCACTACATTAACAGAACTGGAAATGCCAAACACGTCACCAAGTCTGACCTCATGAAGGGACTCGGGCAGATTCCACTTCCGGAAAGAGCAAAGAACTTTACCAGTATACAATTGTGCTGTTTTAATTGAAAGGTTTTCCCAGTACTTTCCGACATTTGATGAAAACGATAACATCCGATAAAGGAAATTATGACGCTTACATCGATGACGTCACAATTTACAACAACACCTGGAAAAACCACTTGTAGACCATCCGGAAATTCAGCGATAGACTCTGTGTAGTAAATCTGACAATCAGTTTAAGTAAAAGTGACTTTTGCTTAGCGTGTGCTACCTTTTTAGGGCATGTTGTGGGACACGGTCAAAACCTACAGAAGTTAAGATTAAGGCTATCTCTGAATTCTCTGTGCATATCAGTAATAAGAAACTGATGCGATTTTGGGGTATGGCTGGATATGATCGGAAATGTAATTTTTTCATGATTGCTGAACCCCTGATGAATTGTTAAGTAAGAAGACCAAGTTTAATTTATCTACCAAATGTCAGGAGGCTTTAGATTAGTTAAAATCCATACTCAAGAGTCATTTAAATGTCTGTATATGCATGTGATGTACGGGTTGATGGAGTAATGATACAGGAAGACATCAATTGTGTGGATCGTCCAGTGTTCTATTTTTCAAGAAAATTGAGCCAGCACACGACTGAGAAGGAATGTCTGGCTTTAATGTTGGAGTAGTCTTTTAAATGGGGGTTTCTGAGCCAAACCCTTATTTTGTACTAAGACAGACCAGACAATCTTACCCATAGACCCCGAGCTAGCAAAACAAATATGAAGCAACAAAATCAATTTCTTAGTCGATTACCTAACCCGAGGACCTATCAAGGAAAATTATCAAAATACTGTTGGCTCAGAAACAATTCCATTTTATAAGACTATGCTGTTTTTATTTTATATTTCACACAAACTTTTACACAGCCACTTGTCGAGATATTTTTAAAGTCTCAGCGTTTGCTATTATATAACTCTCAGCGTCATGAATAAACAAGTACAAATTAATCTTACCACTGATAAGACAGCCAGGTTTTAGCATCTTGATAAAAAATCCATGCGAGACTATTGATTTATCGACATAATATATTTTTAAAGCTCGTCATCAATTGTGATCTTAGTATATTTATTCTGAGATATCGGATTGTAAAAATTATCAGTAACATCAGAAAGCGAATCTGTAACCCAAGCAAGCTTATTAAAATAATATGAATCCTCCTTGCAAACCAGAGACAACTTTATCTTGTTTCTGCTTTTGAAATATGTACTATATTTGTCATTGTCAAGCATAATTGTCATATGCTACCTGGAAAAGAATTCTTTCATCTTTAACGTAGTATCCTCTACTGTAATATCTTCCATATTTCATATTTCGCAAAAAATTTACCGAGTATCGCTTTTCATATTTCACAACTCTGTTCGGTATCATATCAACAAGCAAATCGTCTTTGACTCGCTGTTCCTGTATCAGATTTAACATAATAAACTTCTCACCTCTGAGATAAGCTGGAAGTTGATTAAGAATTTTGTTGTAGGTAGCTATTACTTTTTTACAAGACGTATTTTGTTCTCGTATTTTGGCTCAATGTTTTTATTTATTGCTGATAATGCAACACCTGCCCCTGACACTATCAGGAGTAATGAATTTGCTTTTCGTCCTCCTGATGCTAATCCCAATGTTATAAGTAACATTGGAATGTAGTTTAGCACGCCTATTATTCTGCTGTAATATTTTCTGGTGCGTCTGACGCAGTAAAGATTTTTATGATAGTTTTTATAGAATTTGATCACCTCATCCATGTCGTTGTCTGAGAGACCTGACGAGATATGATTAAAATCAATAATTTATTTAATTGTCATTATGAAACTGTTTCAGTAATTATTTCAATTGACGTAGTTAAGGTATTTTCAGCAGCAGCCTTATGAACCAGAGCACTAAATTTACTATTAACAGGATCAGCAAGAAAATCTCTGTACTTATCAGATACTTCAGATGAGATATCATTTTATCTGCTATCTGTTAAAACTTTACAATGTGAGGATGAAAATGGAGGATCACAATTTGTTGGTATTTCAGTAATATCATTGACTATATTAAGATAAATAAAGATATAACTAACAACATAACATAACTGTCCCAGCTTAAAATTTTTAAGTACTTGATATTGCCTGAGAATTGCCTATGGTGTTGCAAAACTCAAAAGACCGCGAAAATCTGCGTCTTCTATATTTATGTCATTGATATTTCTGTATTTTGATTCTGTCAGTAACTTTCCAGATTCCTTTTATATATATAGTTTTTCAAGGCACTTTTTTTAGAACTATGATGTACGTCATAATATTCATCAATATTGGGTTCTACAGTTGTAATATCGTCAAGTTCCTGATAAAATATGTCTCGTTCAACAGCATCATATGACTCAATTCTATGCTCAGTTTCTGATATTGCGTTTAGTGCAGTATTAATGTGATATACATTATACTTTTTTATCACCGGTGAGAGAGTCTATTAGAACTAGATATGCTGTTGTTAGCAAGTTAGCATCAGTACTATTATCTACCATTTCCAACAACATCTTTCTATTATAATAGTCCATGCCTAGGAGACGAAACATTTGAAGTTTAGCAAATGTGTATTTGAGCTTACGATTTATTAGAAACTTATGTTTTCTTGTTTCAGCAAGCTTATCGAAGCTCATCGTGAACTTTATTAATCGCTCTTGCTCAGGTTTTGTTTACCACAATAATATTTCTTTTTTACAAGATCAGATTTGTCGATCATCAAAAGATTTTCTTTATTTAGCTCAAGCAAAGTATTTAACAGCAACTTTTCAACCTTTAATCGTTGTTCCTCAGTCACTTACAGGAGAGTATTTACTAATTATATTCAAGTCTGCGTATTTCAGTTGAAGGCCTCTCATTCCTGCAACTCTAACAAAGTTGTCACTGTTGTCATTTAAACCGGGTGAATCTAAAGTTATCTTTTTCCATTAGAGCAATTATTTTTACCGCTCTTACTTCCTCAACATTTTCTGGGTTTAGCGAATCAACATTAGCTATTTCGATCTCCGTTTTCGGGTTTAGTGTAAAATTATAAAACTCTTTTCCGACTCTGATCAATGGAGGATTAACAGACATTATAGATTACAATAACATTAAATCATCAAATGTATATATCTGAAATATAGTCAATCCAAGATAAGAACTTTCTGCGCCGATGACATAAAACCGGAAATACGAGTACTTGTTTGTGGTTACTTTAGGGTCAAGTGTAAATTGACGAGAAGTAGTAATATGAACAAACATTGCCATATACAGCATAGTCCATGTTATATGATTATTCGATCCTTCTAATCTCCAGGTAAAAATGGATCCGACATTAATATTTAGTCGACCTTGTAGGTGAAATTTCCATATTGCATAGGCCGCTGGAAACGGTATTTTGATCCAAAAGTCACTTATTTCTCTGTTTGTGGTCCACTCTCGCCAGCCAGATGGGCTGTTAAACGCTAACGCATGATTTGGATTGTTTCCCGGATAATGGGCTGATTCAGATGCAATAAAACCCCGACGATTTTCAACAGCGTCAGCGAGATGTGGAATGTGACCAATACTATTTTTAACCCGTTTTCTGCTGCATGCAGCAAAACTATCCACGTACTGTTTATTCACAAGATCAGATGCAGCAACAGGTATATACGTAGAAGTTATCTTATTGGCAACCATATCGATCGCACCTGTTATCGTATCTCCGGATTTCTTGACATAAACTGCTTCTGTTGCAGTAATTGTACTTGCTGATGCAGCACTTATCTCAGTGTTCACGTACTGCTTATTTGTAAGATAATATGCGACAATTGCGTTATACGGCGGTGTGATCTTGTTAGCGCCCAAGTTTGACGTACCTGTCATCGTATCATCGGATTTTGTTGCAAAGTTGTCTACGACAAACTTTACATTTGTTACAAAATTGTTGCTGGTCAACTTTGTATTATCGAGCTAAGTATTAAATATTAATTTTCCGCCCATATCTATATTTCCAGCCATTGTTCCACCAATTAGTGACAGCTTGTTATTATCGACCGCACTAAGCTGTGAATAACTTACAGCTTGTGTGTTATTTACGACAGCAGGAGGGTATTATGTTTCCAGATTTATTATTTTATTATCTGCCATGTTTATCGATCCGGTCATTGTTCCGCATGTCAGCGATAACTTGCTATTATCGATCGTCTTTAGTTGAGAATAGCCTACGGCTTGTGTGTTATTTGTGTTGATAGGTGGACATGTTGTTTCAAGGTCTTGTACTCGCTGACCTGACATACTTATGTTACTTATCATTGCATCTCCGGATTTTTTGAGATAATTTGTTAAATCAGCGCCAGTTGTAGTTGTTGTTGGTTTTTCTTTTGTTGAGCTTTAGATCAACGTACCAAATTTTGTGTAATAGCCCATTCTTATTATCACCGCGCGATAAGATTTAACTTTGACCGCCTAATAAAATTTAGGGTTATAACATGCAGTTTAAAATAGCATGAGCATAATAAACTTTGACATGGAGCGATTAATCAAACATCAACATAACCACGACCTACCAGATTGCCATTATCTGATAGTAGGACGAATTGGATCAGGTAATACTAACCTGCTTGTGAATCTGTTACTTAACGACATCTTTAACAACTATCGAGTTTACATCTACACAATAAATCCACAGCAGGACAAATACGAGCTGCTTAGTGAGTATAACGAAAAACTAAAAAATGAACTTGGCGCTGGTGATGATATTTTTATCATAAAACAACCTGAATATCTCATTCCTGTTGCCGAGCTAGATTCAGATGAGCATGAAATAATTGTATTTGATGAGATCCCGCGAAGCAACAACGAAATGAATAAGATAAAATTGTACGTTGCATTGTCGCGCAACAGAAAATGTAATGCAGTTTATCTAGCACAGGATTTATATAACGTCGATCGACTTATCAGGCGAAATACAGGTTGTTTTGTATTATTTGCTGGACTCTACAACGTTGATATAGAAAATATATCACAAGAGCAGTGTGGAAATTCATTAAAAGTTAAATTTGCAGAACTTTATCATGAAGCAACTGGCCAAGAAAAGCACAATTTCTTTTTACTTGATAAGCTAGCACGAGATCGAAATCACATGTTTAGATGTGGAATAGATACATTTTCGGAGTGTGAAAATTAATCTAACAGATACTTACAGAAATGGACACGAAACGAATAGAGGTTCTAAAGAAATTTGTTGCAACGAGAGCCGCATTTTAAAAAAAGGTTGAGCAAGAACGTCACGGTCAGCAACAAACAGCAGAAGAAACTGCTAGACTTTTTAAACCTGTTACTGAAGCTTTACTTGGCAAACAGCCAGATATTTCTGTGGTATCAAATGAAGATCAAAAAAAATTATTGAAGGACTACTTGATCTAGTCAAAGACAGAAGAAAGTTATTGAAAAAATAGGGGACCCTAGCGCGCTACAGCTGAGATTTTACGAGAAATTAAAGAGCAGGCTAGAACTGGTGAAGCATATGAGGTCATATTTCGGGATACACTTAAGAAATTGATAGAAGAAATTAATATCCAATAAATATTGCCGAGTTAAGAGATTTTGAGGAAAACTTTTTTGGCAAGAACAAAATAACGGTTGCAAATGCAAAACAAATGAGTGACGATATGATAAATAATTACATCAGAAAACTCAGAGTTGTGAGAAAAATAATAGAGTATCTTTTGATAAACTCAAAGAATCTACTAATTACAATAACGCACGAGAACATTTTGATATGCACAGAGAAGGCATTATTGCTGATTGTTATGATATTATACTGATAACATAAAAAAGCAAACAAAAGGATTTAATTACAAAACGTCGCTATTAGAGAACATAGTTAAAAACTTGATGCACAAAGAATGAAAAAGAAAATAGCCTATGGATTCAAGATCTATAACTCGACCGCTGAAATTGTTGATCGACTGATGCTATTAATTTCATTAAAAGAAGCCGGAAAAATGAGCACAGAAATCGACAACGAAATTGTTGATACTTTAGATAATTAGCGATCAAATGGTTATCTAACATCTGACGAATATTATATTTTACATAGTGATCTTATCACGGCGAATTAATTCGCTGCGAATTAATTTATTAACCGCAAAGCACTCCGAGTTGTATCTATCAGATAAAATAAGAATGTTATCAACTGTGGATATTACTGTGTTATGTTTATCAAACAAAAGGCCCGGATGCAAGCATCCAGGACGCAATCGCAGAGTGCAAAGCAGTCCACTAGCGGACTGTGTGATTTTCTGAAATTTATATTGCTGTTTAAATCTAAACAAGCTTGGAAAACGAGAAAATTGCAATTTTTTTCTAACAAGCAAATATGAAAAGTTACTACGTATTGCATGAAGTGCAGAAGTAAAACAGTAAATACGAGTCCCACAACGCAAACAACTAAACATAGCAGACTAATGCTAAAAAGTGTTTGTGCTACCTGTGGCAGAAAAAGAGTATTTTTCTTAAACAAGCTCAACTGAGTGACTCACTACCTGGAGATCATGGAATGCAAAGAATTCCTAATGTTATTTTAGTCAATGATTAAAGTAATGACAAAAATGCAGAGCATCTCCTGCAAATGCAAAGCTGACTACGATCGCTATCTCGAGCAGAACAAAAGAGTAACTTACTGTCAGTGCTGTAATCAACGAGCTGTAATCGGACTCGGCTTAGATATTCACAAGCTAGTTGGCAAATTGCCTAAACCCAGCAAAGTATGGACATTGCCACGTCATAAGTACATTAGACCTTGGAACCCGCTCGATCAACAACTTCATGAAAATGACAACCCAATACTGGGACAAGAACCTCGTATTCAGGTTGATGAAACTGGAATGCATCATGTCATATGTTACCGTGACAACGAAAATGATAAACCTGGTTGTGATCGTGTTATGCTTGACGAACTAAGAGATATCCAACCGATCGGAATACGAGAGCGAATTGAACGTAAAGGTATTATTGGAGCAAAATATAAACTCGGGCTGGGTAAGGCTCATGCGCCTCAGCCCCGGCTCGAAGCTGTACTTTCACATGAACTGCACAAACCAAACAAAAAAGTTTCCTCGACGAAAGGTCATCGCAAACGCGGTTGATGACATTTGGGCGATATATCTTGCTGATATGTCCAACATTGCACAGTACAATGACAACAAAAGGTACCTGATGAGCGTAGTTTATATTTTTTAGTAAATATGCGTTTAGTGTACCTTTTGCAGATAAAACAGGACAAACTAAAATAATGCATTAAGAGATATTACAATCAACACAGAAAGAAAACTAAATAAAATTTGGACTAATCACGGAGCGAAGTTTTTTAATAAGCAATTCGAGCAGTTTCTAACGCAGAACAATATGATTAAGTACGTCACTGGAAATGAGGGAAAAAGTGTCATTGTAGAGAGATTTAATCGCACGTTAAAAGAAAAGATCTATAAACAACTCACAGCTAAAAACACTAACAGGTATCTTGATGATCTGCCAAAGATGGTATCAGTTAAAAATCCAATACTGGTGAATGAGAATATGTACCGAAGACACAAGTTTAGCATAGGAGATGGAGTTGGAATTTAGTTAGTAAAGAAAACATTTGAAAAAGGATTTACCCCAAATTGGTCAGAGGAAGTATTTGTTATGGATAAAATTTTAACAACCATACCTCTAACGTATTAGCTGAAGGATCTACCAGAAGAATAAATTAATGGAAGTTTCTACGAACAGGAGCTGCAGCGGACAGAGCAGGATATATTCGTCATCGAGCGAGTAATAGCAAGAAAAGGTAAGCGAAGTTTGTTCAGATGGAGTGGTTATAGTGACAGTTTTAATAGTTGGATACCAGCTAGTGAAATCAAAAATCTTTGATCAGATCGCTAGCGATCCAGTCACAGTAAATCTGTTCGTATTTCAAAAGGACAGACTTACATTTCAATGGCCTGCACAATGATATCAAATACTGTCTTCGCGTTGTTGTTAGTGCGGAGTGCTCGCACTCTCCTATCAGGTTAAGAATCTTAACAAACAGAAGATCAAATTTTATATTTTTTGACGACCATAAACTTTTAGCTGTCCTCGATTCATGAACGGCTTTAACATCTCCCAGAATATATGATGCTCAGAGATAGTAAGATTAAACTTTTTAATCTTTTTAGCAAGATGACATTTTACATTGTACCGTTATTTTGCTGCTATATAAACTTGTTCATCTTGAGGTACTATACCTGGTTCAAAAGCAAATTTATCCTCGACGACAGGAAATAGATATGTTTCTAGATCAAACTAGAGATGCTTTGCATCCTGACTGTTAACAACATCGGGATTCTTCGAATCCTGATGTAATTCACATTCAGAGTAAAGATCTGACAACATTTTCGTCAGAGATCTCTTATAAAAAAAATAACTTTTATCTAATTACTGTAATAAAATGTCAGATGAATAAGAAGCATCGTCAAAACAAATCTTAAATATGAACCTGCTACTCGACGCTGTCAATATATTTATAAGCAATGAAAAAAACAGAAAAAAATATGTGGACGTACTAGTTGAATATGATCCTTACTCGACGTTTAGCGTGTTACTGACAGATTCTGAGGTATCAGAACTTGTAAAATACAAACAAAATATTTGCTCGATAGGATAGAGATACTGTGATGATATGGGCCCACTGTTGTTTGACAAGGGAAGATGTCAGAAACTTTCTTGGGATAGATCTGTGAATAAACTGCTAGCAGTGGAGTGCAGAGCACTCTAATTTTGTGTTAATTATAAAATATGGATAGATTTATTACTCGAGCTAATGTGGTAAATACTTATCAGCTAGAAGAAGCAATAAGGAATATGTTTCGTGGTGATGCTAACGCTCTGGCTCACTTCAAAGTAGAACGAGAAAAAAATAATTTGATTTTGTTAAGTAAAATAGAACTTAATCATATGTTGAAATACGGCACGATCTCTGTTGAATATGACAAAGAAACACTAAATAAACATGTCAATTGTTGCTTAACAAACAGCGAGGTAGCAAATATTTTAAACAGCAGGTGATTCGTATTGAAAGAAGGTTCTATCCCCACTTGTTTTGGAGAAGGCGGATTTTGTAATACCATCAGCGACAAATTTAATTGATATTGAACAAATATCAAAATGTTTCGTTGCTGCTGAGATTGATGAAAAGTATATTTTTTGACCTGTGAAAGAGTTAGTTGCTACAACAGGTTTAGCAGGGTGCCTAAGATTAAACTTACATTTTCCTCAACAAACTTTTTCTTTCTGTGACACAAGATCAATATTTTCAAGTCGATTATCTGTTTTAATTCTGTCCCTGTGGTCAGTGACTAAACCACTTGTGATAGACCCATGAAATACCTCATAAACAAAACGATGTGGGAGATATTTAATATAGTCGGTTTGTGTACCTCATTCTGTTTCCAGTAAATAACCAATATTAATGATACTTCCAAGAACTTTTCTTGTTTTAATATTTCTGATAACGCCCCTATCGTTCGCCTCGTACAGATCACAAACAGGATGTGATTGAAACTCGTCTTGCAAAGACAAGTTGACGATATTATTGTCAGTGACATGTCCTTTCACACGATAAACTCGCATCCCCGTTGGAATCTCATCAAAGAACAACGTATAAATAAATTCCTGTAAGAATAATTCAGTATAATCAGTATCATCTTCACTTTTTACTCGAATTGTATAACCCCAAGGAGTTCTAATCCCAAACGAAGCTTTAGTTTTAAGGTTAATCACAATTTCAAATCTCTAATTGACATTTTCGTATCGTTTTATTAAAGAAATGTCAAACACTAAATATAGCGATGCTGAAACTTGCTGATATCGCAAAGAGAAAATTATTCTCGACAGAAAGCTATCAATCTAAAAAGAATTGCAACTGCATTGCTGGGTTTGATAATATCTAAAAAAAATTTGGTAAATTTCTCTGCCACAAACTTGTATCATCTACTTCTACCAACAATTAAATCTGAGCTTGCCAAACACAGAGGTCTAAAGATTATAGTTCAGTTTAATGTTCAGGTTTCTAAGCTTAATATCTCATCGAGGATGCAAGAATCCCAGCAGCATTATGCTGAACAACAACACGAAGAATTTGAAAAGATTACTGTCATATTACTGGTAAGTATCGCGGTCCAGCACATGACAAATGTAATTTAAAATATACCGCACCAGATTTTGTTCCTCTTGTCTTTCACAGTTTTCGTGGTTATGATTCTCATATTATCGTTGAGGCGTTGGTTAACAAGGATATAATAAAAAGTCTGAAAATTAACAACAATGATAAAATAAAATGTATTCCTAATGACACAGAAAAGTATATGTCAGTGACACTCGGCAAGTTAAGATTTATTAATAGTTTGCAGTTTATGGCTGCATGGTTAGATGAGCTTGTAAAAGGCTGCGGTAAGTTTGATAATTTGACTGATCATTTCGGTGACAAGTCAAGCTTGCTAAAAAGAAAAGGAATTTTTCCTTATAAGTATCTTGATGATTGGGACAGATTTAATGAAACATGTTTACCTGACAAAGATAAGCTTTATTCTCGATTAAATTTGGAAAGTGTTAGTGACGATGATTATGCTTATGCTAAATCGATATGGGACTCTTTCGGCTGCAAAAACTTCGGTGATTATCATGACTTGTATCTTATCACAGATGTGTTGTTGATCGCAGATATATTTGAAAATTTCAGAGAAGTCCGCGCTGATGCTTATGGACTTGACCCAGCTTGGTTTTATTCAGCACCGGGACTAAGCTGGAATGCATTGCTGAAACACAGCAAAATAAAATTGGAGTTGTTAACAGACCCCGACATGTTCTGTTTCATCGAGCGGGGAATCAGAGGAGGAATAAGTGTCATAACAAAATATATGCAAAGGTTAATAAATATTTATACGACTATTATAATACAGCGCCATCAAGTTTTATAAAATATCTCGATGGCAATAATCTTTTTACGGATATGCCATGCCTGAGTCTATGCCGTATGGTGGTTTCAGATGGATCAGTGAAAAACAGTTTTTTGATGAAACTGATAAAAATATAATTGATGATATTAGTTATTTTGTTGAAGTTGATCTTGACTATCATGTTGAGCTTCACGATAAGCATAATGATTATTCATTTTATCCAGAAACAATGCTAATCGACTACAATTTGTTATCAGAAAAACAACGTGATTATTCACAAGGTAAATCGGTTGTTTATAAACTAGTTCCTAATCTGCTTGACAAGCGGAGATATGTTTTGCATTTCAAAAATCTGAAACAGGCACTTGATCATGGTCTGGTACTAAGAAAAGTTCATCGAGTTTTAAAATTTAATCAATCACGTTGGATGAAAGATTATATCGAAGTTAATACTAGCCGAAGAGCAGTTGCAAAAACAGAATTAAAAAAAAAACAAACTTTTTCAAGCTTATGAATAACAGCGTCTTCGGCAAGACTATGGTAAATATCAGAAAGAGAATCAATATTGAGATCGTTAATAACGTGGAACGTCGTAATAAAATTGTTGCATCTGATTATTTTGTTAGTACGAAAATATTTAATTAAAATCTAGTAGCCATTCATAAAAGAAAGAAAAACTTGAAGTTGAACAAGCCAGTTTATGTCGGTATAGCATTACTTGAGATATAAAAGAAGTTAATGTACTGGTTCAACTATGACTTTGTTAAGGTTAAGTGGCCTGATGCAGAGCTGTTTTTTACAGACACTGACTCGCTGTACAAAATCGAATATGATGATATTTATCAAGAGTTTTACGATAGCCGAGAATTATTTGATCTTTCAGATTATCCAAAAAACAGCGGATTTCACTATGACAAAAAAAGTTATAAGAAAGTTTAAGGATGAAACAAATTTTGTTCCTATCGTCGAGTTCATCGGATTACGGAGTAAAATGTACTGTTTAAAACTAGCTGATAATAAAGTTCAAGAAGGAGCCAAAGGAATCAAAAGAAATGTAGTCGGTAAAGTGATAGCATTCAACACTTATAAGGCTGCATTAGACGGATTTTCTGGTTATGTTGAGATAATGGCATTAGGATCAAATTGTCATAAAACTGAGACTGATGTTATCATAAAATCTGGTCTGTGTAATTTTGATGACAAAAGATACTGCTTTGATGGGATCAATACATTTGCGTTAGGATATAAAATGTCTGATGTTGACTTTAGCGAGGTGGATTTTTTAGATTGCTTATTACAGTAAATTTTGTGTGAATGTAAAAACTAGGAATATTTTTTGTGTGAAATATAAAATGAAAACCGCAGTAGTCTTATAAAAGGGGATTGTTTCTGAGCCAACCCTATTTTGTTTGACAACGATGATAATTTTCCTTGACAGGTCCTCGAGTTAGGTAATCGACTAAAAATTGATTTTGCTGCCTCAACAAAGTCCTTTTCTTGTTTGTTTTGCAAGCTCGGGGTCTATGGGTAATATTGTCTGGTCGTCCAAGTACAAAATAGGAGTTTGGCTCAGAAACCCCCTATTTAAGAGACTACTGTTGGCCTTGCAGCACTTTGAAGTGTATGTTAGTACCGCTCATTCTCCGATTGTGACCCCCTTACTTTCATTAATAAAATGAAGAAAAAAAAAACAAGAATCAGAGATTGTTAAGATGGAATTTGATGTTATAGTCATACAATAGTGATGTTAAGCACATCAAGGGAAAAGAGAATTTAATTGCAGACGCTCCTTCACGTCCATAGAAGTACTCTATTGCATTATTCTGTCTACATGTTGTATAATTCATACTCCTATGCAATATTAATTAAATGAATGTTTGATAAATATGCAAACTGCATCAATCTTCCTTTTTCTTTATGAGGGGAGGTTTTATGTATATCTATAATGTGTATATTATTTTCAAAAGAGTAGCCTTTATTGTCAGATACATGAGCGAAAGAGCATCTATAAACATTGGAGTTTTCCCAAAGGGACAAAACGTGTTGTGAATCAGCATTAGCGTAGTGTCTGTATAGGATATGAGTTACTAACACAGTTAAATGATACACTTCAAGTTCTGCGACAACCTCTTCAAAACTAAAGGGGAGTTACAATTACTGGTCTAATAGGTCGAAGACCAATACATTACGAAAAATGAAATGCAAACTAACATACACAATTTTTAATTGGTTTGAAGCATTATTTTTTTATTTTGTATTTTTTTATTTTTTTGAAGTTCTATCTGGTTTAGGTGTTTCAGCAATTGGATAGTTGTAATCAGTAATAACACATGTTATAGTTTTTTCACTAAACTTCACTACATTTAGCACTGCAGTTGTAGGAACAGATCCAAATCTTTGAATGATAAAATAATTAGTAAAAAGGTTTTAAATCGTTATGAAAGAATTTCTTCTGCCACCACCAAGTTGAAGCATTGTGGTATGATAAGCAAAGCAATCAGTAAAATGTCATCAGCCATGAGGATTTGATCATCAACAAATACAACATATACAAACGATTCACGTTATACGCAAGCAGGTCAAAATGAATTCAGAAACTAAATACAAAAATGACTTTGGAGAAACTTACAGAAAAGCACGTTGAACATAAAAATCTTTAACTGCGGTAGCATTTGTCCAGAGCCTTCGTACGGGTTACTGGGGACAGTCTATGGTACCAATCCCAGCGGAGGCGGGGGGTGGGGTGGGGGCATTGCGCGGTTTTGCTGTATTTGTTTCTGAGCGGAGGACGCCGAAGGCGATGCTCGTCAGTGGGCCTTTGTGTCCATCGCAAATTTGCGATTATCAATCTTCCTTTGGGAGACCTTGTTGCCGCATGGTAATGTCATATAACTCTTGGTAGTGATATTATTTCCAATACAAATGGTGCACATGCCTTTAAGCAATTTTTATTGCTAGTTAAATGAATACTGCAGTAATCACAAAACAACAGAACTATATTACAATCAAAGGTTTCTCTGAAAACGAAATATATTTTGCCAATATAATAGAAGCAGTAATGGTAAATTCTCTATTTCACTATTTTTTCAGGTATACTAAAGTATTTCTAATGAACTAAAAGCAATAAATTTTACCACACCAGTGACATGAATGAAACCGAAACTGTGGTTCTTACAACCCTGACATTATATGTAAAACGTCATACATGGAATTTTGACGTTTTACATATAATGTCAGGGTTGTAAGAACATACATGGAATGACCGATCCGGTGGCCTAAGTGGTTAGAGCGTCAGCCTCGGATGCGGGAATTCGTGGGTTCGATCCCCGGCCGAGTCATACCAAAGACTTACAAAAATGGTACTAACAGCTGCCTCGCTTGGCGCTCAGCATTAAGAAGTTAGTGTTAGGACTGGTCGGCCTGGTGTCAGGATAATGTGACTGGGTGGGACATCATGCTGCATGTCTGCGGCATGATGCCCCAGTGCTAGACATCACTATAAACTGCCACACTGCAGACATCGTAGCGATATGACTGAAAAATTGTTAAAGCTACGTTAAAAATCGACATCACATCACACAACACATCACATCAAACATGGAATAAGGCAAATAGTGTGTTACATATATTTAATTTGCATTGTTTGTTACGTTTTTTAAAATTCATTACATGCTATGCATAAATATATTTTGTATTTAACCTTGTCCAAAATCAAGTTCTCTATGTTCCTGGCTAAAAAAAAAACAAAAAAAAACTGATCTTGTTTTTACTTTTGTAAACAAATAATACATAGCTAATATTTTCTATACGAGGGTGGGTTAAATACTATGATCGTTATCAATAGAAGTAGACATATTAATTTTGGTCTGGGTTATGGTTATTGGAATTCCTCCATAAAATAACCTACCCTACATGATGTTTACCACATTCTATTTTATAATTTTAGTTTCTATTAAGCAATAGATTTTTGTAGAAAATGCTAATTGTGACCTAGGACAAGTAGAGGGTTCTATAATCTTGTTTATCTAGAAATTACTTATTAATGATATACTGTAAGATCTTGAAGCAGAATCAGTTTTATTGTTGTGTTCAGTAACTGATTTGGGCTGGAATTATGTATTCACTGTAAATACAAAGTGCTCAGCAATAATATTCTTGAACAGATGTATTAATTTGGAATTATAGTGAATTCAAACAAGAATATCTTGAATTATATTATTGTGATTCAGTAAAAGACTTTTGGCACATCACCACACTTCAGACCATTGTTACATTAGTACATTCAAGACTACGGACACATCAGCACCTTCAGCATTGGACTTATTTGGAATAGCACTGGAATTTAATTAGAACTTTATTCTTTTGGACTGGTGTAAATCTCTATGGAGTATTTGGGATTTAATTCACAATCCTGTTTGTTCTTTTTAAATTTTCATTTTGTATTCTAGGGAAATAAATTATTTGTTAAATTTCTGTTACTTTGTTTAAGACAATAGGTCTTAATAAGTGACAAGGAAGGAAATATTGATGTCAAATATCTGACGTACAACTCAACAATGAAATGATAAAGCGTGCATATCGAGTAGAGTTCATAATTGCTAGGAATCAATGGGAAGATATTTATATGTCTGGTGAATCAGTGTGTGGTACCTAGGTATAACGCAATTGCATTTGGGGCCAATGAGCAATGATTTAATTTTAAGAAAGGCGCATGACACCGCTTTAAATCGGCCTGTCAATAGCAGAAAAAAGTATCGTGCTCTGATTTATAACAAATTAATATCGTATTATATCTATTATATTATTTTTTTAAAAATAAATAATTACCTCGAGGTAAAAGAACATAAAATATCGGCTTTAAAGGAAACAGCAACCATCTCCCCACCCGATAATTAAATGAAATTGCCATGTACTCGTTAATTGTTGCATAAAATGAGTTGATTAAGCTTACCCTATAGCTGACACAGTGTTGACATTGTGTTGACGTTAGAGATCGTGTTGATAAAAATAGGAAGTGTTGACATTGACACCTACAATTTAAAAGATATTCTATTGATTTAATACGCAGGAAAAGTCGGAGTGGGATGCCAACACCCTGGCAATATTTATCAGACAAAGCCAGTAAACATAAAATTCACTGACTCAACAAATGAGAAAATATTTAGTGGACTTCAGAAATTATGTAAACTTCAAAATCAGAAAAAGCAACTGCTCTTCTAAAAATCGTAGCATGATTTGCAGTCTTACAAAGGAATGCGTGTCCTTAGCACATTAACATTCGCAAGAAAATAACTAAAATGACACGTGTTCTTGTTTTTAATCCCAAATGTTTCTTGAAATTTGGATTTGAACCGAATATCTTTCACAACATACCATTTGGACTACATGTTGGCATATGTAACACGTGTCAAACATGTGATTAAAGGATCATAAGTATAATTATATATGTAATTATCAAAATTATTTTATCACAAATACAACCCTTTTGTAAAAGAAGAATATTTCTTTTAATTATTGTGTGATCTTAAACGAAAATATGCTGTTAATAGCATTTAGTTCGTAACAAGATTACTCGGGAATTTCCGTACATTTTTACTAACGGAAACTACCGATGTGTCGGACCAGAGAAAAAGTACCGTGGGACGTACCACCGAAAAAAAAACCCACTGTACCTGTAATACCGTGTACTTTCTACAACGTTCTATATCTTCTTCATTCAAATCAATAAGATGAAAAATGATTCTAATGAGGATCTTTCCTCTTTACTAGAGTCATTGCCACTTAAAACTGAGCTTCACGGTTTCCTTTTGTTTCATACAATGTTAATTGCCATCAAAAGTAATTATAGAGACATAAAATAAATTTATCGAATATCATCAGTAGATAAAGAGGGGAAAATTAAATTTTTTTACAGTTTACTTGTAACATATGTTTTCCATCAAAAGTAAATAATGTAGATCAAGAATATATAATTATTGGAGAAATACCTCTAATAGGTCTTTGTGATTCTCATTCGGAGATGCTAAGCAACTTAAGTTTTCTTTTTAACGTTGAACCAAAAATAGATTTTAAAAAAAAAAAAATGTTGCACTGAGGGAAACAGTTAACACCGACTTTAATTTAACCAATGACCGCATTATCAATCTAGCATATTCAGTCAGAAACATCTGATGTCTCTAATAATTATTTCGTATGTAAAAATAGCTGATACTCAAATACGCACAACTCTGGAGAATAACAAGTGAAAATGTCTCTCGTGTGGAGGGAACAAGCTGAGACAAAATTTAAAGCGTTGGGAAAGATTGCTAATGAGCGATCTAGAAAGTCTCACTGCTTCAAGAAATGGTTCACGATAACAGTGAAATGATTTAGAGAGACAGGAATTGTTCAGACAGGGATTCCAATATTTACCCACTGCTATGAAAGCATGCAAACGGTAAGATAAAGAGTGGATTTTTTTACCTAACATTCTAACATGAGACGGTGTATGCCACCGACGAGCGGAGGATAAGTACCGATAGAGACGCCTTGGACAGTGACATGGAGAAAATAAAAATATAATCTCTGAAAGATTATAACTCCTTACAAAGATGTTACAAAAGGTGCAAAGTATATTTTTCACGCAATGGGTCGTGAAGAGCACTGAGTGTGTTCATGATGAACCGCGACATAACATCATGCACATATTGGCAGTTCTTACAAGATATATCGTTAATTGGTTAGTACAACTTATCTATAAATAACATTATTTTATCTAATCTATCGAAACTAATGAAAAACTGGTATGGAAAGACGTCTTTTCATAGAAATCTAGGATTCATTTTACCAAAATGTTTCATTGTCTCAACAAACAGAATTGTCATTCCCAAGGGCTCTGGATACTGATGTTTGAATTGGAATACAAATCTGTTCGTTCAATTTACAGTTATTTCTTTGCTATCTTTCAAGGAAACTAGCAACTACAAAATCCTTGCTGAATGAAATATATCTCTCGTCTTCATTCGGTATTATTTTTACCTCTTTTTCTGGATACCTTTTGTTTTAAAAATCTTCTTAAAAAATACAGAGGCAAGAGTTTCCAAACTGATAGTAAATAGCGAACAATTGCATACTCAAAATACACTATTTTGGCACATGTTAGGAGCCTGTCATTTATGCATTTCATGGTTTGTACATACATTTAATAAACAACTAATTTCTGAAAATGTTTTCAAAGGTTCTTTTAAAAGATATTTCAATAGGAGATTGCCTTAGATCATTGTACAATCATGTATTCATCGTAATATATTATTATTATTATTATTATTATTATTATTATTATTATTATTATTATTATTAGTTCTTTCTTTACTAAAGCAACAACTACAATTGTTTTATTCTTGACAAATATCACCATCTAAATATACATTTCTAGTGTAGCAGGTATCATGTAATTGTTGTTGCGTGATTTTAACGTTATACCATATCGGTTTAGAGTTTATTTCTTTTTTTCAAAGACAACGTTCCATTGCAGACAAAATGCATTTATGTCGATATATGCAAATGATTAATATGAAATTAGAACTTTTATAATGACAGGAATCCAATTGTCGTTTTTCCCATAATTGTCCTATAGACTTGAAAGCTTTCTTTTCTTCCGATACAATTCTAGCAATCGTAGAATTATTACATGTAGTTTTGTGTGTGTGTGTGTGTGTGTGTGTGTGTGTGTGTGTGTGTGTGTGATTGAATTTTAACGTAACTTTTAACAATTTGTCAGTCATATCGCTACGATGTCTGCATTGTGGCAGTTTATAGTGATGTCTAGCACTGGGGCGTCATGCCGCAGACATACAGCATGTTGTCCCACCCAGAAACGTTATCCTAACACCAGGCCGACCAGTCCTAACACTAACATCTTAATGCTGAGCGCCAAGCGAGGCATCTGTTAGTACCATTTTTATAAGTCTTTGGTATGACTCAGCTGGGAATCAAACCCACGAATTCCCGCATCCGAGGCTGACGCTCTAACCACTTGGCCACCGGAGCGGTCAGTAGAATTATTACATGTATTTTTTTCCTCACAATTATTAGTTATTGTCCGTTTATTTATCCTTGTCTTTATCATTAATTTATATTGAATTTTCAAAACATAAAGCATATGTTTCATTCTTTAGTTTAAAATATTTTCTAAAAATGATTAGAACATTTGCTTAATAATCATTTAGGAAACAAGTAACATTTGAACTAATATCATCAGTGTCCTATGTGTCTCATACAGGCATATGCACATAAGCAGGTAACGACCTAAAAGCAAACACTATCAGACATTCTAATTTATCCTACCTATGTTTTTATTCAACGAATTTAATAGGAACTGCTTTCGTGTGTGTGAATATGTGCGTTAATGTATGTCTTTGAAAATGAGCAAAAAGGAAAAATATGCTCACAGTGGCATCATCCAAAACGTTTCCGTTCTTATTTTATTCTGTATTGTTGCCATCTATTTATTCCTTTTCGCAGCTTTATAGAAGAAGAAAAAAATCTAATGACGCGATGTTAATTGACTGTGTTGCAAATACATAACGTGTTTCTTTTTGTATAATATTCCAGACTGGAATTCATCCTTCCCGTTGCTCAACGGTTACATAAATAGACGCATATGTTTGATGGGTAGAAATAAAGTCCTACTGCATCAGCTTGAAACGGGTGTTATGTTTATTTTTTTTAAAGATCATAATTCTGATACAGAAATAGTATATGTTCTTCGCTTCAACTGGAAGAAAATCAACACAAGCTCACATAACCTAATCAAAAGAACACTCATAAAGAAATAAACAAGGAAAGATCCAGCTTTGTGTACCATGACTGTCACTCCTATACTATTGAGACATAATAATAATAATAATAATAATAATAATAATAATAATAATAATAATAATATTATTATTATTATTATTATTATTATTATTATTATTATTATTATTATTATTATTATTATAAATTAGAATTTTGGTGTTTCTATATTTTTTCTTGAAGTATAACGTTCTTCGTCAAATGACAATGTCTATATGAATAAATAGTGAAAATATCTAATAAATAAAATGCAATAAAATAAGAGAAATAATGACACCCACATGACTTCGAAAAAATGTCCTGGATTAGGATGTGTTCTTATGTACTAGGGGCTAAATTTTATATTGCAAGCCTATGGCGCAAGTTGCGTATGTATAATATAAGTATGAATCAGTCGTTCAAAATGTTCACTTTTCGTTATATTGCACATTAATTTATATACATATATCTACCCATTTTAATATTTGATATTTTTATAATGTAGGTCCTAAAGTTGCGAATAAAGTATGTTTCTAGTCAATTTATATTTCAAAACGCGATCATAAAAGTCCAGCAACTTACAAAGTCCTAAAAAAATGTCATGTACATTAGCCCCAGCTGTTATCAAGCGAGCAAGAATGTCAACGTAACAATTTAAAAATCTGAGTGCATGGTTGACTTAAGGGTCATTATCACATAAACACATACTTTTTGTTTACATTCATGATTGAATAATATGTTTATGGCATAGTAAATCAGCTGTAAATAGCACCTCTCAATTAAAGATGTGAACGTGGAATGCAACATAACAAATGCCGCAAATACCATAAATTACATTATTGTAGTCTTAAACGAGTTACGTCCCTTTGAACTTGAATTGATATCTCCAGTTCGCAATAGTTACTGGTTATGATGCACAAGTGCTGATGAAACTTTTTAAAAATTGTTCAATTTTTAAAACTCACTAACGAATAGCAGATACTATGGCTGTTTTGTATTTTCATTAGTTCTCCAATTAAACAATGTGTCAAAATTTGAAATAATACAAATGGTTAAAGCTGTATATGTCATTATTTAATCTTGGAAGAAAAACGTGTATCTGTTGTGTTGTGAAACGGCCAAATTCAATGTACGTTACCTAGAAAGAATATGGTGTTCTTGAATTAATAATGAAGGATTTAAATATATTAGGATGTGCCGTGATTTAAATGCCATTTAAATGGGAGAACAAAGTAGATCCAAAATACGGGGTAACAGCACAAACCACAAATGCACTACAACAATACAACAATAGACATTTGCGTCCCAACAATAGGCGATCGCGTCCCAACAATAGATGCTTGTGTCCCAAAAATATACGCTGCATTCCAAAGTCTTCGTGCGCTAACATCAGTAGCACTCATGTATAGCAAAAGACGTCTCCATCGTCGACTATCTACAAGAGAATGAGGGTCGTACGCACTCTCCTTGTCTTCCAACGTTTGTCGACGACGTATACATGTTTGCATACCTTCACCGCAAAGATACTGTATGCACCAAAGGCAGGGTGCTCTGTACAACCGGGGATGGTGGGTCTGCCAAAACAATTGTTGCCGATATTCTGGGAGTAGTGCAGAAAACAATCACAGCAAACAGCAATGCCCATCCAAACGTCAGCATTTTGCACCACCGGGAGAGTACGATCGACAATAGAGCAGGAATAATCCGATACGGTCAAACGAGCTCGATCCGCAGGAGATTCGCAGAACAGGTCTGATGGTAGCACACCTGCGGTTGCTGTATTTGTAGCAAAAATGGATGTGTTCGAAATTCCTATTTTTCGGTCTTTTGAAACGAAGGAAAATAGTACCTTTTTGGGATGCGATGGGGTGTGCGAAAACAATATTTTAAATTCAGATTTAATTTTAATGAAGAGGCATAATTGGGCATAGAAAAAAATCAAGGTACGACAAGCTCTGTGCAGGTTTGTGCAGAGTGATTATTTTATGCTAGCCTTCATAACCTTAAGCTAATAATTCAGCAAGAAATGGATGGTCTACAGTATAAGTATTATGAAAGTGGACCTTCAATTACTCCTTGTGTAGTGTGAGACATCTGTCTGAACATTACATGATACAATACTACGTTTACATTAAGCCGGGATCGAGAACTGTGAATTGAATTTGAATTGAACTGAATCAGAATACTGCACAAAAAGATGTTATATCAACATCTTTATTGATAATAAAGAATAATTAAAGTTCCCTCATTTGTCCTTCCTGCAAAATCTCAGCTTTTTATAAATGTGAGAGAGTGAATTTCTAATTTTAACTACCTCGGGACAGTCATAATTTTGGTGGAGACGTTTTTTAAACTCTTCGGAAATTAGTCGTGTATCGTAATTCCAACCAATCATTGTCTGTCCAGGACGACACACATCTCGGGTTGTGCCGAACAGATACTCTAAAGTCTAAAAGCAGTGACATAAACTGGGGTTATCTTACAATTTAATTAGTAATGCTTGTCTGTTTGCAATTAAACATTAGCAGATAAATAAGCAATTTTTTTATGTCTTGTCCGTCAAACATCAATTCATTTAAAGTCGTAACCAAGGTTGCTAGATAAGGGTTGAAGAGTAACAAGTACCAGCGAACGCTTAAAAAATGAAAATACATTGACTAGCATTCAGTATAATATTAAAAATTCAAAGCATTCTCATACCTGAATAAAAGAACTCCAGCAGTTAAAATGAACAAGTGAAATTTCATTTAATAAATATAAATATAGACGAATTTAGTTTTGTGGTTTCGGCCTTGTGATGTAGAGGTAGCCATCGTGGTTTTGTATTTTAGTGTCAGCTGATTAAAACAATAACTTACTACGCTTAGTGCTTTCAGATGCTTATTTGGAAGGAAAATTAAGCGTAATAAACATAATTCTATGCGTGAAAAAATTGATACAAAATAAGGTTGTAAAGGATTCACGTATAAAATCTGGATTCTATTAAATTTAGTTTATCTTTTTTTATTTTTAATTCATGCAAAGTAATCTCCGAGTCGTCCGAATAACTTTCATGTTAAAATTTCATAAACCATGGAACGTAATAACATAAATGGAAGGCTACTTTAAAAAACATACGTGTTTAAATGAGATTGAAATAAATGGTTCAGTCCTTGTTCTTGTTACAGAAATAAAGTATTGGACTTGAACAAACGTGCTTTAGAGAGCGTGCGGTGTTGCAGAGTACTCCTATGTGTCCAACTCATAAAATCATATGTGCCACTCATATTGTACTCCCTTATATACCAGAATATTATTTTATTTAATTAATTTACGCCCAAATCACGAATGTACCTTTTTATTTTGCTTTTGCAACAATTTCTCATGAGTTCCAAACAGAATTCAATTCAGTTCGATGACCACGATAGTTTATCAGATAAACTTTATTAGACAGTCACTGTCAATACCATGAAATGGCCCTGAAATTTTCCATTCCTTGTTTTGACCGCAATTCTAGAAACTGTAAATGGTCACTCTCTGAGAGGACTTTCTTTCGTTTCAATCAACCCGGACTTACTTTTTCTTTATCAAATGAAGAGACGAATCATGTTCAAAGACGGGCTTTGTACAGATTCCACTGTATGAAAAATAGCTAAATCATCATTTTCGGGACATACACTACTGCTCCCAGAATAGTATAAGCTAAATATTAGTAAAGGCAATGACAATAGTTAGAGAACTCTATTTGTTTTCTGATAAATAATGTTAAAATGACTTTGAACTTTATATTTCTTTGTATATGTATATATCCCTTTATCTTTATATCTTTCTTTGTTTATTGTTTCTTTGCTTCTCCCCGACTGTTTTTAATTTAAATACGTATTACATAGATTCCCCAAATTCTAAATTTTGTCTTTCAAGAACAAAAAGCTTATATTCTAGCTTTTACACCCTTTGCTTAATATGAATTGTGGAGGTTTATAACTGTTGCATTGGATTTTGAATAAGAAAACATTACGCGCAGCTAGAATATTGCTATTCCAGAGGGTATACTTATAGTACATAAACGTTCATATAAGAAAGTCTCAATCAACGTATTTAGTACTAAACTATTTATTTATTTATTCATTTATTGTCCAGGATAAATTTCTGTATATTGAGCTATTTTGTTGTTTGTTTTTTTTAATGACAGGTTATTTGAAGTAATCATCTTTACATAAACTTGTCGATTTCTCAGGAAATATTAGCGAAGAATGTTGACATCCGATTTCAATACGTGCTTGTATACGTTTAATGCAATGACAATACAATCAAACTACTGTACTGATGTATATTGTGCTTTGGCTCTTTCCATTGTAATTAGTGATATAATTCCAAATTTGCATTGGTACTTAATCATTTTCGTTTACTGTGCTATCACCATGAAGCTTTTAAAGTTCTTTTTGTCATAGGTAAAGTAACGTCCGTTAGAATTTAGTTCCTTGACATCGTGTGAAAAGAGGACTTGAATTCTTTCAATGCGTACTATTCTATTATTTGCATGGATAGAACAGGAATTTTCCTGTTAATATTATTATAATGATATTATTTCTGCTCTGTAGATTACTTGTGATAACCATTATATTCTTTCCATGTCTGAACTCTCCTAAATTACATATATTTAGCAGCGTTGCTTCTTTCTTGCATAAATATACACATACCTGCTTTCAATCAATGTGTACACATGAAATGCATCTAGAAAACAATATTTCCCTACTTTTACAAGGAACTGTGATTTCTTCAGTCTTTTTCTGTATATTCCTTTGTATTTCCACCAAACAATTAAATTATTCAGAAACATGCATGAGAAAGTGTGAGACGAAACAAAGCAAAAGCACAAATTGTTGAAAGACCTTTAATGATTTCAACTCAAGACGTAGTTCATTTCGCTCAGCAACAATAAATCAATTTTGGTTCGGCTGTTCTGTCCTTGGGGATTAAAGCCTTCGTCAAAAGCGAACACATTAACAGAGACACCTGGTTTCAGTGTTTCAAACTTCTTCGGTGTGGCTTTGGTCACTTGCACGGGAAACTCGATATCTAAAAAAAGTTGAGTTTACCCAAGTGTTGCCGATATTTTTTAGGCACATCTGTAGTCAAACTTTTTTCACGATGATCACTTACCTTGGCGGGACCCATTTTAGTGTTGCTACGTAAATGGATCCACGAAACTGGTGATACGGCGAGAGATGGACCTTGACCTGGCCACATCTTTCGAGGGTCCATCCCGATCCTGCACTTGTGTATTTTCCCAGCATTTCGAGAATCATTTCAATGCCTCTGCCACTTTCATCGCTAATGATGCTGCTGTATGTACCCTGTGCGTAGGAGAGCGGGATAATGACCATTACGTTTTTGAAATTTGAATGCGGGCACTTGTGATTGTTGTCTTTTTTTCACGACCAAACTCAGCCACTTCAGCAGCGAGAGCAGAGGCGAGACGACGTTTTTATTCTTTGTCAGAAACGAAGAAGGTTTTGTTCATACGAGTTTACTATGGCAAGGATGTCAGCTTTTCTTGCGTCACTGGGTATTCTGATATTGTGCTCTTGTGCATATTGTCTTAGTCTATGTTGTTTCACAGTTGTTTTTGTTCTTGTTGTTGTTGCTGCAGTGGTAACCGGTAGTGGTGGTGGTAGTAATAGTTGCGGATTCAGCGCAAAGATGGGTCTCAATAATTCAAGTATGTCTGCTTTTCTCATACGACTTGGTATCTGTATACCATGCTGTCATGCGAGCTGTTTTAGCTGTGGTACTGTAGGTATGCTTATACTAAGGGGAGGGCGAAGCGTCTTTGTAATTGAGAACTTTTGTTGATATTTTGTTTTATTGTTTGTATCTAATCAAGATCAGAAACTGCTATCGCTTCAATTCTGGCAATTATTTCATCTATTTATTATGTCGTTGTGGTGTCTGTTTGTGATTGTACTTGGGCAGCCACAGGCGCTTGTGGTTTTGTGGAGTTTGTGGTTTTGATATTTGTCTGCGCAATTTATAGTACTCCCGAACAAATCCACAACGCTGGCAAAGTTGGTTGCGTTATTTGTCTCATTGACAAAAACACTGCTACATTTACTGTAGACAGCACTCCCACTCTTCCTCTCCATGGCAAACACAAAGCTGCAAATCAATCCTTGCCAAATAATTGACCACGCCTATCTCAGAATAACGAAAGCAAAACCTTCTGCGGTGTTGAGTAAAATATTTTTCAAAAATGGGTCCGCCTCAATAAATGTAAATAAGTCATCATCGAGTACAACAGCAACATACATTTTGTCGGGCGGCTGCCGCATGTACCCAATAATGTTGAACCTCCCATTGTGAATTTCATCCACTTTGTGTCTGAAGAGAGCGTCTTCAAATTTTATTATATACTTACACTGCCTCTCTCTCGCAACGCCGTAATGTGCTCAGTAAAATAAATCGAGTTGTGATGTCATTCTTACACTTATAGCCACGAAGCACCTGTTTAATTAGCCTGCTCGAAAGCATCTTTGCAACTGACCTAATAATAAAAAACGTCAGACATAGTGGGTGAGGTATCATGTTTCTTTTGAGGATGTACTCTATCATGCATGATATTTTGCAGATTATTTTAGGTTTGTTTGCCTCAAAAATCTGCCGAAGTTTGCTTCGTTCTGTTTCTAAGGTCACTCCCAGGTTATCCAACTTATCAATGTGCTCTAAGATTATTTCGGAAAATTCGTAAAACGTCTTCTGTGCCTCTTTGATGATCATATACGACGCATTTAAACGATACAGCGATTTCAGTTTTTCTGCTAAATCTTTGATATTTCAATATGTATGTGTGTTTAATTTATTTTACTTGTTGGTTTTTCTTTATGATTATATGTTATGTACATCTGTATCTTGTAATATTACTTTGTCCAAAATCAAAGTCATTGTGTAAGTAAGTGACCAGTAACATTATTTTGTAAACTACATAATAAATAACTAATATTTCTCTATGAGCGTGGGTTAAACATTCATATCATTATGTTTTGAGGTAAACATGTTTGTTTGAATCTGACTCACTTGGAAATTCCGAAAATTGTTGGCAACTTTGTTTTATAGAGGGGGATGACCTACATCTTGGCTCTATTATTGTCTTAGTTTTTTATATAATGTTGTTTTCTTGAAAAACTACTCATTCTTGCCTTAATATCTGAGCAGAATCAGTTTTATTGCTGCGTTCAGTTTTTCTTTTGGGTGCATTTATTTTTTAAAATTATTATTCATTGGAATTACAAAGTCCTCAGTAATATTCTTGGACTAAAACATTAATTTGGAATCGTAGTGAACTCGGACAGGAACATTTTGGATTATATTATTGTGATACATCAAAAGACCTAGCACACTCTAAGCCATTGACACATTAGCACATTTTAGACTACATACATATCAACACATTCAATATCGAAATTTATTTGGAATACCACTGGAATTCAATTGGAACTTTATACATATGGACTTGAGATATAATTTTTAGGACTATTTAGGATTTAATTCACAATACTGAAAGTTCGTTTCAAATTTCACCTTGTATTCTAGTGAAATAAATTACTTGTTGAATTTTACAAAAACTTGTTGTATTCGCTCTTTTCTGTTACTTAGTTTATGACCACAGAGTCATAACTGTATGTATGGTTGTAGCTAGGTAGGCATCTGGCACGTATATAACAAAAAGGCAGACCGGAATTAAGTTGACACGATAGCATGCTTTACCCTTTTGTTTTTCGATAAAGACTTTAATTTCTCCACTCTGGCTGACAGTTCAGAAATTTTGACACGGTCTTCTCTTCCAAATTCACTGCCAACGATAACAACGACAGACAAAGCCCTACATGTAGATATTACTGGTGTTTTATATTCCCCAAAGTCTTCAGTCCTGAAGATGACTGCATAATCAAGTTCTGTGAATGTGCCATGCCGATGGGACAAGTAGTTTCATCGATTTAACATTGAGTCCTGTGTCGCGTCAATGGGACAAGTAGTTTCGTCGATTTAAAATTGAGTAATGTGTTACGCCATTCTGTATTAAGCCAAGAATTCTCATCGAGTTAACATTTAGTACAGATTCGCGTCTATGGGACAAACAGTTTTGTCAATTTAGCATTTACTACTATGTTACGTCATTCTGTGTTTAGCCAAGAATTCTCATCCAGTTAACACTGAGTACAGTGTCGAGCCAATCGGTCAAGCATTTTTGTCTAAATAACATTAAGTACACAGAAGGTTATATTCTAGACAGTTGTGGGGTAGAGTTCTTGTGAAACCTAGATTTTCTCACTGCAGCTTGGCATGCAGCCGACAATAAGCTGCGACTGGATAGATACAATTTTATTCTCCATTACCTTTGAGATTGGTTTTCTTGTAACAACCCCCCCCCCCATTAAAATAACATGTATTTCTCGAAAGATTGACTATTAGTGCATTTAGGCACTGACATGACGTGCTAAGAGATTAATCTCCTCCAATTAGCATAAGTTGTCGATTAAAGGGCAGAAAATAATTCCTCAAAGAGGCAAATTAAGTAAAAAGTAAATATTTGAATGTCCATGGTGGTCGATAATTAACAGATAATGAGTAAAAAAAAATAAATCTGCCTGGCAAGCCAAGAATATTGGCACACGTACAGATAGCCGTGTTCCTGGCGTTATTAAACATGTACCTTAATATAATAGTGCACGTAGTGGCTGCTTTATGTAACATGTAGGAAGTACTGTAGAAAACTTTCCAACGTGAAATGCGATTGTAATGGGGTATTTATTTTAGATAATTTCACCACGGTTATTAATGTAAAGATACATAATGCCTGTAAAAATTTGTATTTTATTTCCCCACATATTTATTTTGGGGAACAATTGCATGGTCTCAGTTTGACTATCAGATATTATGTTTACTCAGCAACTAACACAACATATACTAATTTTTGCTGAGTTCGCAGAAAAACGTGTTCAAAAGAATTTGTACTGAGTTATGATATTTCGCTTCTCTCCTGGCTTATTCCGTATATGAATTACGTGCGTAAAATGTTTTCTTTCTATAATTACGCTAATATATTTGAAGAGATATCAACCCAAAGCTGCTTGAGAAGTATTAAGTTGCTGTAACTCCCTCACTGACTGACCAAATTATGGAAAAGATGTTAATGTTTACAAGAGACAGACAGATTGAAGAAGAAATGTATAGATAAAGAAATGTAAATGTCATAGGTTATGTTTCTAACTTTTTGAAGGAAATATGTGTATTTTATTATATATTTCCTAGTCGATTTAGTTCAATTATCGTTCATACTGATAACAATATTATAATGCATTATCTGACATACTGACCATAATGAAAGTGGTAATTATAGGTTACTGCATTTGTATGGGAAAATATGAACTCGATTTTTCGGATGGATACTGCATGACCTGTGGGAGTGAAGTATTCATCCGATAAAACAAGTTCATATTTTCCGATACTAATGCAGTAACCTTTTTATTACATACTCATTTTCTCATTCTACCCAAGGCTTAATTATAAAAAAAAAATTAAAAAAAAAAAAGTAATTCAATTTATGCTGTATTTCAGAATAAATGCACAACCGTAGATCCATCAATGCACAACAACAATATTAATGCGCACATAGCGAAGCCACACTGAAATTTGAACTTATTCGCTCAACATCACTTTCAAAAAGAATTGTCGTTTTGGTCTACTTAAAATTGAAATTTAGAGTCATAGTTTGAATAAATGCGCATTGCAACAGCTTTTCCATTTGGTCTGGAATGAATGGATTTTGTTGTTTGGTTTTTTTTTTTTTTTTGTTGTTGTTTTTTTTTTTTTTTTTGGGGGGGATGTTGTTGATTCTACTAAATTCCGCTGATTATGGACTGGATTTAGCTGTGTCAATTCCATATGAAGTACATGTGATTTGAATAGGGATGGACTTGTCTTGACTCAGTTGCATGTGTGTTTCTGTTCTGTCATTTAATGTTTGGGATTATAATGTGGGAAAAATATGAACACTTTCAATTGTAATTATCAAAAAGACGCTATGGGATTTCACGCTCATTTTGTTTTGAGTGCAGTAAGGAGAATGTTGTTGCAGTTGGAATGCAGTACAATTTCGTAATGTGTAATCAAGCTTTAGAACCCCTGACATAGCTCCTGTAATTCAGATTTGCAGAACTAAGAAAGTACATTCTGAGGAAATTCAAGACGCAAAATATAGTATATTTTTGGCCATTCTTATTACCAGCTAAAGAAGACATGTTTATGCCTGGTAATTTGCATGCTCTTTGTACGAACCCCAGCTAATGTTATGACCTGTATGGCGTCTGTCGCTAACCTAAATCTAAGACACTGTATCAACAAAGTTAACGCGGAAAATTGCAAAGCAACGGGTATGTGACAATCCATTCAGCCAACGGAAATAAGAATTCTTCGTCATCTTGGATTATTGGCTCTGAGTCTTTATTTTTCTACCTAAACCTTCAGTTCAATTTTTCCCACGAATTTAATACTTTCACTTATAAACTGGTACGTTTCTGATAGATGTCCGATATCCCTAGCCCTCAGTATGCTTTTCTATGTTATTTTTATATACCTCAGGGAGCACTGGTCATAGTCTAAACCATTCCATTTGCGAAAGGTTACAAACATTTCTCCTAAATAACTGTTTAAATGATCAGAATTGTATTTTCAATACTGCGTCTCTCATGTTTGTTGTAGACATTGCGAATATCACGTTCATTCATTTGTTTGTTTGAAAGTTTCATTTGTTACTCAATAAACTCATCCACATTGTTCACTTTATCATCTCTACTTTCAAATAGACGAAACAACTGCTTTAGTTCATCCACAAACAAATCGAATAAACAAAAACATAAAGTCTACTACATGAGTGTACATGTTTTGTTTACAAAGTAGTTCCTAATACACTATACTACTTTTAAGCACTCGTGTGTGCAATATCAATGTCTTCAGTATCGTAGAATACTGACAATGTAAAGCAAACGGAGAAAAAAAGCAGTATATAATAATGACTGATTCTTGATTTTATAAACTTGTTTAGCTACTTAATGAACTATATAGAGAATATTTATTTGCGACGCGTAAATAATGGATATATTTCATCAAGTGGGTATAAAACAGTATTTTCACCAGTGGCGAAACTTAAGTTTTTCACCCTCGAGAAGTCATAGATCCGTTATTCACTCGATAAGAAGCAAATTTTTTTTTTTAATGCTTAAACTTATTGGAACGCAAGAGGCACTGAGTTTGTAGTCTGTATAACGGATTGAAGTAGCAGATTTCTTACTGAACCCCGCGATGATAGATAATTTTTTTCACCCATTATTTTTCACTTAGATTAAAATAACCCTGCAATTTTGCAATATAGTTAGCAAATGCAACACATACAGTATTAAACAGGTACTATTGTTGTCTCTCACCTTACATAAAGGTTATCAGGTCTTGTACTCATTTACGAAAATCTGAATAATTATCTAAGTAGAATCTAGCTATATATGCCATTCTTAGAAAAGAATTTTAAAAAATCAACCAATAAGTCATAATTGTTACGTGTTGGAAGTAACGTGCTAATGTTTGTAAACACCGCGCATTAATACGAATATGTTACGGAGGGCAATGGGGTGGCCTGTCGATCCCAAGTCCACAAGTTCTACGCATGAGAAAAATTGAAACAGAAAAGCATTTGGTAGAATTACTGTATTATCAAATTTAATCGACAGATGTCATATGAAAATAATAAGTAATTAATATCTTTATAATATCTTAAAAATAATAAGTAATTAATATCTTTTGGCTTTCCACCAGACTCACTATTCATAAGCAGATCTATGAGGCCGCTAAGCAGAATGTCACAAACATAGTCCATGCAGCGAAATCAGCCCACTACAGTACTAAGATCACGGAAAGTTCCGATCTGATGGTAAGATTCGAACCTGCATCCACTGAATCACTGTGGCTAATGTGTAAATGGGATTTGGACGTAAGTACGATAGTTACTTTGGCTCTTTCTATACAAGTGAATAAAAAAGAGTAAAAGAACAGTTTCTACAGTGCGCGTAACTCTGCAACCGTTGATATTTTCGGTCTTCAGTTACTGCATGTCATTCATGATACTTTCAATTCAAATATCTATGTTTTACTTAGAACTTAAAGCGAAAGATATGTTTTGGTTTGTCCAATAAATATCCGTCTGATGTCCTCTATTCGTGATGCTTCTTTCACAGAGGGTCAGCTTCATGGATACGCTATTAATCAAAGCATAAACAACAAAATAAATCCTAATGTATTTGCTGCTGGAATCGATGATCAGCACCAATATAAATCCTAATATGTTTGCGGATGAAGTCCATGATCAAAACCAATATAAATGTATTTACTGACTGAGTACACAATATTATATAATTCTGAGCAGATATTTCATCAGTGGTTTTATGTACTTGGACTGAGTTCCTTGAGTCGAGGCAACGTCTGACATCAATTGTATCAGAATGCCGATATCAATCAAATGAGTAGATTTGGAAAGAGGATGTTGTTAATTTGAAGGACATTGGTATAAACTGCCTCTTGACACTTGTAAATGCCAATTATTTTTATACGATGGCATGCGTCCTTTAAAATGCCCGCGGGTTCAATTTAGATTTTGTATAGTATCATATATTCATTGTGTATCTCTTAAAAAACCACATTTTCCATATATCAGGCCTTTCAAAGAAAGAAATACTTAATCTTTAAATTTGTGCATGAATTCTGAACATGAATTTCTACAACAAAAGTTTAAAATGGTTTGCATATCCTTCTAATTAATATTTATAATTAAGTCTGTAAAGTAGTTCTGGGACCCTTCCTCAACTATAATATATTTTCTCTATAGTCAGTAGCATGATATTTAAAGACTCCTTTTTCCTCCAGTTAATTATTATTGCTGCCGTCTGATTCAAAAGGAAAACGTAACAAAAAGCGAACGATATAACAAAAACCTGTATTAGGTCATGAACAAAGTTATTGGAAGTTAGAGATGGATGCTATGAAGGGTTTTTAATCAATATATCAAGACACAATCGTCGTATTTCTTTTATGTGAATGTTTGGTATTTAATGTTTTACTAAAAATTATATAAAATGTAAAAGGCTTTCGATCACAGTTATTATAGTCTGCGTATAAAAAAAACTATATTTGTCATGTTTTCGTGATATCGTAAACGGTGACAAGCTTAAAAATCTCCAGGGAAGTGAATCAAACTATCAATTCAGTTCACTATGTTCTTGTCAACTGCATTTTCTCAAAATAGGAAAAAATAATGAAAATATTGATACAGTGTGATTGTAGAAAAGGTTTCATCAAACAGGAAGAATTTATTGTCTCTGTAAAAACAAAAAAAAAATCCATGTTCAAAGGGCGATCCCACATCGTAACTTATCGGCAAGCGAAGTGCTTAATCTTAATTTATCATGCAAGATTTTTGTAATTATTTGAATAGTCTTCATATTAATTAATATGTATATATCTACCAAGTACCTTCAGTATAATTACAAACAATTAGTCTCTTTCCCAGCAGCAGCTAACAACAACAACAACAACAACAACACACACACACACACACACCAAATCCATACCAGGAACGAAATATCACCCTATCAAACTGGAGATCGAATAAACATGACAACATTTTTCCCGCTAGAAATACATGCGCATTTGAGTTATTACGCATTTCCGGATAATAAAATTTAATTTAAACTTTTTTAAGTTCTATATAAATAATGTTTAGCATTCTTGCCTGTCTGAATGAAACTATAAAACTCAAGTAAGACTCAAGTGAAAGATAAGTATTATCTACATATTACTTATTGGAAAGACAAAGACGACGAATGCATAGCTTACTGAGCATACAAGAGAACACGTCGTACCGTAAGTCGATCCATGGTAACCAGATAAAAGCCGTACTGTGTGCATGTTTTTTCAATTACTAACACTCATCAAAGTAATAAAACCTAACCTGAACCATTACAATTTGGCGCGAACAATCTGAATTATTCTGTTTTAAAGCATCGTTACTATTACATTGCACGTGTGATATTTAATATTTCTTCCCATTCTGTGGAAGTAGTCATTGGGGTCGATATGTGGATGTATGGGCAATTTAATCATTACTGTAGGATAGGTTTTGGAATGTATGGAGATTTAACACAGATGTGACAGTATTGGGATGCATGAAAATTAAACATGGATGGATGCATAGTGTGTGGTAAGGGAAATTTAACATTGCGGATGGGACGCTCTGGGATTTAATATTACGTTTGGGGCACCATATGGGTTATGGGAATTTAACATGATGTTTGGGCCAATATAGATTATAATGGGAATGTAACATCAGAGATGTTGCTTTGGATATTTAACGTTTCGTTTGGGGCGGCATTGTCTTCTATGGAAACTTTAAAAAAAAAGAAGTAATACCCCGATAGGAAATTTGATATTATTACAGGCACTACTAAACTACAACAATGCATCAGCTTTATGAAAAGAAAGTTTCAACTTCTAAATGCACCATAATGTTTATATGTGGCGTGATTTAGTGGTATTATAACCAGGAGAATGAGAGGTCTTGCGGGAGAGAGAAAATTAAAACTAAAAACAAAATTATTACAAAAACATGTTGTTGCTGAGAGTATTATTTTTGTGGAGCTTATTAAAATTCTTTTTCTTTTCCATGATTATGATAGATTAGACAAAGAGTTCTGTATTTATATAGAAAATATTGTTTATTTCGTACCTGGATTTAAAAAAAATGAAAGGAACGGTAAATATTACCCACGTAGTCCCAGTTTTAGTGATGTTTAAACTTTTAGAGGAGAAAATGATATTTTTTCATGCACACGTAATCTCATACAAAGTTAGAGAAAGGTCTAGTTTGTTTTCACAAAACAAACACACGTGCATTCACAAAAGGAGAGGCCATTATTTTGTGTTCATATATAAAAACACACATTATGCACACAAATAGAAGTGGTAAGACAGACATACAAACATCCAAACTGGAAAGAGGTATTATTTATTATTCGTTTTATACAAATACACATATAATGAGAGGGTAGGGTCTATTTTGCTTCGTGTACACAAGCCTATAATCATATATACAAAGAGAGTGGGTATTATTTGTTTATACGTATAATTACACATACACATACACATACAAATACACATGCACATACAAATACACATACACATACAAATACACATACAAATACACATGCACATACAAATACATATGCACATACAAATGCACATACACATGCACATACAAATACACATGCACATACAAATACACATACACATACAAATACACATGCACATACAAATACACATGCACATACAAATACACATACACATACACATACAAATACACATGCACATACAAATACACATACACATACAAATACACATACAAATACACATGCACATACAAATACATATGCACATACAAATACACATACACATACACATACAAATACACATGCACATACAAATACACATACACATACAAATACACATACACATACAAATACACATGCACATACACATACAAATACACATACACATACAAATACACATACACATACAAATACACATACACATACAAATACACATACACATACAAATACACATACACATACAAATACACATACACATACAAATACACATGCACATACAAATACACATACACATACAAATACACATACACATACAAATACACATGCACATACACATACAAATACACATACACATACAAATACACATACACATACAAATACACATACACATACAAATACACATACACATACAAATACACATACACATACAAATACACATACACATACAAATACACATGCACATACAAATACACATACAGATACAAATACACATACACATACAAATACACATACACATACAAATACAAATACACATACACATACAAATACACATACACATACAAATACACATACACATACAAATACACATGCACATACAAATACACATACACATACAAATACACATACAAATACACATGCACATACAAATACATATGCACATACAAATACACATACACATACACATACAAATACACATGCACATACAAATACACATACACATACAAATACACATGCAAATACACATGCACATACAAATACATATGCACATACAAATACACATACACATACACATACAAATACACATGCACATACAAATACACATACACATACAAATACAAATGCACACGAAGGAATGTTATTTTGTACTGCAAGGGGAAAGTAGGTGTGGTTTAATACAAGTTTAAACGAGAGTGTCAGGTTGAAGATCCAACCATTTGCAATTTTCCATCATCCATGAGTTAGAAACAGTTTGTAGTATGAGCAGAGCTGCTGAATTAACTAGATACATGATGAGTTTCACATCACGGATGGGATGTCACTAACGTCTCGCTTCCACGGGGCAGCGGTGCAGACGGGACTTCCCGATTACCAAACCGTACAGAGTTGAAGGAAGTGGTCGGTTTTCACCAGCGACCTAGACAAAGAAAGAACATCATCTTCCTCTTAAACACGCTTTCTACACAGAACAAAAGACGAACGTGTGGAACCCTAAGAAATATCAATACATGGTTTTGCAACACCATACAAAGTGATAACCGTGCGAAACTTTTTGATGTTATCATCTGTTACAACTCACACTTCATACCACAAGCAAAAATGAAACCCATCGTTCCAGAACAAACACCTCCGTATTATAGAAAATCATGAATGAGGACAGAATACACGTTTTCCGTAATTCTGAATGGATATTGTGATTCTCTCAGTGCACTGAACAAGATCATCGGAAAATGACCAAAATATAAGTAAGGACACACTCCAAAAGCTTTAAAAAGAGCAGTATATATGTATATTGGAGAAGGATACAAATTACAGCGTTTTAGCTGTGGTGTACAACTCTTTGAATGGAAGTATATAGTTTCAGCGTATCAAGAACATGCCCAGTGGTTTCACTATCCGTACACGGTCGGTCCAAAAAGCATTTATAGACTCTCGTCATCATTAGACGAAAAGACATGATTGCAAGGATGACAAAAACTGTCTGATCACTAAACAATCATTGTGTTCAAAATCTTGCAATTGGTGATGAATATAAATATCCCTGTGTGAGAAAC